>PITA01003590.1:6282-137051 GCA_004023965.1 Spilogale gracilis
AACTGTGGAAAGAGCCAAGGTGCCCATCAACAGATGAATGGATAAAGAAGATGTGGTACATATATACAATGGAATACTATGCCTCCATCAGAAAGGATGAATATCCAACTTTTGTAGCAACATGGACTGGATTGGAAGAGATTATGCTGAGTGAAATAAGCCAAGTAGAGAAAGTCAAGTATCACATGGTTTCACTTACGTGCGGTGCATAAGGCGTAATATAGAGGACAGTAGGAGAAGGAAAGTAAATGGGAAGTAGGGTAATTCAGGGAGAGAAACAAAACAAGAGAGACTTTGGACACAGAAACAAACTGAGGGACTTGGAGAGAAGGGATGGGGGGATGGGAGAGCCTGGTGGTGGGTACTGAGGGCACCTATTGCATGGAGCACTGGGTGTGGGGAATGGGCAATGAATCTTGGAACACTGAAAAAAATAAAAAATTTTTAAAAATTAAAAAAAAAAAAAAGAAACAAGTGTTCGCAACAATGCAGAGAAAGGGGAACCCTCCTACCCTGTTGGTAGGAATGCAAGCTGGTGCATCCACTCTGGAAAACAGTATGAAATTTCCTCAGAAAGTTGAAAATAGAGCTACTCTATAACCCAGCAATCGCACTACTGGGTATTTACCCCAAAGATACAAATGTTGTGATCTGAAGGGGCACCTGTACCCCAATATTTATAGCAGCAGTGTCCATAATAGCCAAACTAAGGAAAGAGCCAAATGTTCATCAACAGATGGATAAAGAAGATGTGGTGTATATATACAGTGGATTATTGTGCAGCCATCAAAAAACACAAAATCTTGCTATTCGCAATGATGTGGATGGAACTAGAGGGTATTAAACTAAGTGAAATAAGTCAATCAGAGAAAGGCAATTATATGATTTCACTGATACGTGGAATTTGAGAAACAAGACAGAGGATCATAGGGGAAGAGAGGAAAAAATGAAACAAGACAAAATCAGAGAGGGAGACAAACCATAAGAGACCTTAATCTCAGGAAAGAAACTGAGGGTTGCTAAAGGGGAGTAGGGTTGGAGGGATGGGGTGGCTGGGTGATGGATATTGGGGACAGTATGTGCTATGGTGAGTGCTGTGAATTGTGTAAGACTGATGATTCACAGACCTGTATCCCTGAAATAATCCATTACATGTTAATTTTAAAAAAAGAAAAGAAAGAGCAAGACTGCCTGGGGACATATATTGATAGTGTCCCAGTTAAGATAAGGATACCAGAGACAGCTGGCTGTGGTTCAAATTCTGACTTGTCCTCTTCTATGTGGTTCTCGGTTTGCTCCTTTGTAAAATGGAGGTAAAGAACAGTACCTACCTCAAAAGGTTTATGAATGTTCCTATGTGTACAATACTTATTATAGTCCCAGGCATGTGGAACTTGGTGTGTAATTAAGAGTAGTTATTATTTATGCCAGCCCCAGCCCTGTGAAAACTGACAGGACAGCAGGGAGTGCAGGAAGAGGTGGGTCCGGTGGAGGATGGGGAAGACGGCTGCTGCCTGCCCACCCTGCAGGCCAGGGCAGGGACGGCCCACCTGTGCCCTCAGAGGAAAACAGACTGCCTCTCCCTCCAGGAGGCCTAGAGAAGGAACACAGCCTGCAGAGAGGCGGGTCCAGGACACCTACCCACATCTGATGTATTTGTTCAGTGTCTCACCGAAATGTGACTCAGTGAGGGCAGAAATGCTTAAATTTTTGTTTACCAGAATATCCTAGAGGAACACCTGGCACATAGCAGTCAGTTGTCCGGGAAGGACAATGAGGAAGGGAAGTTGAGAGAGGCTCTATACTTTGTCACTTTCCTTCCTTTCTTCCCTTCTCCCTGTCCCCATCCCTCACTCCTTTCCTTCCTTCCAGTATGAGATGCTTCTGTGTTCGAGGCCACAGAGAACGAGCCAGTGAAGGAGCCAGTGAAGAAGAAGAGACATAAAATAATGAAGAGGCATACCCTGCAGAGGCGGCAGGAAGGGACGGAGCCCTCTCCCTCCTCTTGGGTAAGCTCGTTCACCCAACAAATCCCTCCATGTTAGGACTTAGCGCCCACTCCCACCCACTCCCTCTGCAGGGAGGGGTGGAAAACACCACTTAGCCACTAAAAGAATGAAGCTGACCTCTATGTTGCGATCTAGAAAGTTCTCCAGAGGCGCCTGGGTGGCTCAGTGGGCTAAAGCCTCTGCCTTCAGCTCAGGTCATGATCTCAGGGTCCTGGGATCGAGGCCCACATCGGGCTCTCTGCTCAGCAGGGATCCTGCTTCTTCCTCTCTCTCTGCCTACCTGTGATCTCTCTCTCTGTGAAATAAATAAATAAAATCTTAAAAAAAAAAGGAAGAAAGTTCTGCAGCATATATTAAGTTAGGAGGATGTTGGATGTTGAGAGGACAGTATGTTCTCAGTTACGCAAATGCGCACAAGTGTATTATGTGTGTCTTCACACCACATAGAACATTCCAACAAGGATGTAAAAGAAACTGCTCATAGTGGTTGCTCCTCAGGGAGAGAAGTGGCAAAGGGAGGTTTCTGGAACAGAAGTGAGCTAACTTTGCACTGTATACCATTTTGTTTCACCAGCTACTTGGCCATATACACTAACTACTGTTTTCATGTTTAAAGTAGTATTAAAAATTTTTGGGGACCAACCAAAAATATTTTTACATTCTTTCCTAATTATGTAATAACACATTTGGGAGGGGAATGGAAGAACAGTTAACAACAAAAGGCACTTGTGATTCCATCACTCAGATATAACCACTGTTAACATTTTAGTGGATATTCTATTATATCCAATGTACATAACCTTTTCCCACCACCACCAGATACTGGTGTTTTATATCCTGGATGGTTTGTTTGTTTGTTTGTTTTCAATATTTAACCATATGTTGGGGCAGTTTCTCACATCATTAAAATAGATTTCTGATTACAATGGCCATGGTAGACCTATCTCCTATTGTAGTTAATCAGACCCATTTTTGGACATTAGGTTACTCTAGGTTTTCTTCTTTTTTTTTTTTTTTTAAAGATTTTATTTATTTGACAGAGAGAAACACAGCCAGAGAGGGAACACAAGCAGGCGGAGTGAGAGAGGGAGAAGCAGGCTTCCTGCCGAGCAGGGAGCCTGATGTGGGACTCGATCCCGGGGCTCCAGAATCATGACCTGAGCCGAAGGCAGTTGCTTAACCAACTGAGCCACCCAGGCGCCCCTACAGGAAAGTTCAGTAAATGAGGATACATTGTTTATAGTTCAGGTACAACTCTTGTTTCTTTAGACTTGCAGCCGTGTAGGATTTCAAAGTAACCTGCAAGATGTCAAAATGCCCATAGTCAGCAGGACTCGAACCTGCACCAGGGAGACCTGAAAGGGTTTCTAGTCCATCGCCTTAACCACTCGGCCACAACTACACTACTCTAGGTTTTCTAATCATTATTAATAATGCCGCAATAAACACCTTGTACCTACACCTCAGATTATTTCCTTAATGAAAATTCTTTGATATGAAATTGCTGAAAGGCTAGATGTATCTATTTTAATCTATATAAACACAGAGAAAAGTGTTTATGCTATATTCAGAGAAAGGCAAGATATAAAACAGTATGACTCATTTTTGCACAGCCATATGTGGGCGTGTATGTGGGTGTGTGTATATACATACACACAATACACACTTCATATACATACATATATCGGTATGATTTAAAAGACTGAGAAGATGCATACCCAAAAGTTAATCCTTTGCTGGGGGGGTGGGATCTGTGGTGATTTTTACTTTCTTATTCCTGTTCCTTCTAAAACATATACTGTAGTGGATACTGTGGTGCCCCCCGACCCCGATCCCTGCTCCCACACCGAGCCACTCCAGCCCCCAGCTTCTAGATACTTTCTAGGACTTACCCTCAGCTGAACAAGTGGCCCTACCCACAGTCACACCTGTACTTCCAGTGGATATCAGCATCCAACATCCGGTCCATGCTGGCATGCAAAGGTCTGGTCTCTTTTTTTTTTTTTTTTTTAAGATTTTATTTATTTATTTGACAGAGAGAGAGAGATCACAAGTAGGCAGAGAGGCAGGTAGAGAGAGAGGAGGAAGCAGGCTCCCTGCTGAGCAGAGAGCCCGATGTGGGCCTCGATCCCAGGACCCTGAGATCATGACCTGAGCTGAAGGCAGAGGCTTTAACCCACTGAGCCACCCACGCGCCCAAGGTCTGGTCTCTTAATCCCAGCTCTTGAGCCCACCCCCCATGGGATCAGCTGGGGCCTTGGCAATAATTGTATAACAGCCTGAATTCTCTCTCTGGTGGGTCCTGCTTTCCAGGTAAGCCATCCCACAACATCTAAAATGAACACTTATTTACTCCCTAAAGCGGAAAACTTTCAATATAAAAAAAAAATCCTTAGGAAATGTCCTACATTTTTGTTCTAGATGATTTTCCACTATGAAAAGTTGTCTGCTCTCTAAAGTGACCAACGAAATGCACTATGATATTCGCTTCCCTGGGTCATGTAGTGGGGGGTGAGGGCAGGGAAGGCACTGAAGGCAATTAATCTATTAGGGTTTTTTTGTCTTCCAATAAATCCCCTTCCAGTGGTGCCTGACCCCGGCCACCTGACATTTCCATAACCCACTTGCCACCTTACGTGTGTTAAATGACTTCTTATTGTCCTAAACTTGGAGATTTTAATCTCATCTATTAAGCCAGGAGGCCCAGTAATTCCCTGAATGCATTTTTATTGACTTTGTAAATCAGACTTCCCCATGTCAGGGACTGTGACCAGGAGAGAGGTGTTTGTCTGTGAAATTGGCTGGACACAGACCATTGACTGTGATGATAACCGGTGATTTGTGGGGCCAGATAGACAAGCCACATGCACTAAGCAGATTAAAATATAACAAAACAAAAGGTTCTATTACCAGGAATACTGGCAAAGGGCAGCAGGATGTTTGTGATAAAAGATAGAAAACAAACTAATTCCAAATCTGGAAGGAAGCCCAAAACAGTGCTTTGCTCCCTCTTCGATGAGCCAAAGAGAAAAGTGTGGGGCTGCTAAACACAGCTAAGTAAACCAATTTCTGAAAGCCCTTTAGCAAAAGTCAGAGAAAGCCTGGCGTTTGCCCCACTGGGGCCCATATTCATGATGTTGTGCACACTTGCCTGCCTATTATTAGCAGTCAGAGCTTACGAAAGGCGCAGTGACGACCTTAAACAGTTTTAAGAACACGGTTCTGGTGGCCTTCATCCCACTGAGGAAGAAATCTAAACTGTCCGCCCTCTCCCTACTGCTCTGACTCTTTCCTACATCTGTGCTCTCCAGCCCCATTGCTTTCTTGCTTCATGCCAGCACCACTAACACTTCCTGCCCTCAGGGCTTTTGCACTTGCTACTACTTCTGCCTGTAATGCTCTTTTTTTTTTTTTTTTTAAAGATTTTATTTATTTGACAGAGAGAAACACAGCCAGAGAGGGAACACAAGCAGGGGGAGTGAGAGAGGGAGAAGCAGGCCTCCCGCCGAGCAGGAAGCCCGATGTGGGACTTGATCCCAGATATCCGGGATCATGACCTGAGCCGAAGGCAGTCGCTCAACCAACTGAGCCACCCAGGTGCCCCTGCCTGTAATGCTCTTAAGTCAAACACCTCCAAGTCCAGCTTGTCCATCTGACTCAGGTCTCTGGACAGATGTCACCTTCTTGAAGATGCTTCCGTGGTCACCCAATCTGAAATGCACCCTGCCCCATCACTCTCAATTTCTCCATTAGGTAGTGTTTCTATTCACAGTATTTACTGTGAACTGACATCATATTATTTATTCATTTATTTATTTAACAGATCTTTGTTGAGGACCTACAATAAGCCAGGCGTTGTGCTGAGTGCGGTTCTTATATGGATCATATGATATGTATGAAATTCTAATCCACTATCAAAATTTAAGGTGCCACTTAGCACCAGTGTCCGCACAGTTATTGGAAAGAGTTATGTGTACGTTTCTCTTCTACAGTAAACTGGGAGACTATTATTTTGTGACTGAATTCTGGCCAATGGGATGTGTACTTAAATGATATGTACATTTTCCAAGATTCTAGACCAGTAGAAACTGTCCAGTAAAAATAAAATGTGAGCCACATACATAATTTCAAATATTTTAGAAGGCATTTTTTTTTAACATTTATTCATTTATTTTAGAGAGAAAGAGAGATTGACAACACAAGTGGGTGGGGAAGAGGAAGAGGGAGAGGAACTCTCAAGCCCACTGAGCATGGAGCCTGATACACAGCTCTATCCCAGGATCTGCTGATCTGGAGATCATGACCTGAGCTAAAACCAAGAGTTGGAAGCTTGATGAACTCTGCCACCCAGGCACCCATAATAGGCACGTTTTTAAAAAATATTCATTTATTTATTTGTCAGAGAGAGCAAACACGAGCAGGGGGAGCAGGAAAGGAAAAAGTAGGCTCCCTGCCACTCCGATGTGGGGCTGATCTCGGGACCCTGGGATCATGACCTCAGCCGAAGGCAGATGCTTAACTGACTGAGGTACCCAGCACCCCAGTAGGCATATTTTTAAAAGTAAAAAAGAAACTGGTTATATTAACTTTGATAATATATATTTAACATTGCATATCCAAAATGTTCATTTCAATGCATAATCAGTATTTTTAAAATATCAATGAGATATTTTACATTCTTTCTTTCATACTCAGTCTTCAGAACTGAATGGCTCTTTTGCACCTATGGCACATCTCAGTAAAGACACTAAATTTTCATCAGAAATAGTTGATCTGTATTTAGATTTCATAAATTCATAGGTGAAAAAGTATATTCATAGACCCCAGTTGTTCCAAACACATTTAAAAGCTTTCCAGTAACTGAACAGAGTAGTGGTTTTTAGTTTAAGTTTAAATTAATTAAAATTAAATACAAAACTCGGTTCCTCAGTTTCACTGGTCATGGTTCGGGTACTCAATAGCCACGTAGGGCTAGCAGCTCCCAAGACCGATCCTAAAAAGGACAGACATGCACTGCCCTGTGCCTTCCCCCTTCCCACTGACTGGCAGGTGGTAACAACCAAAGTCTAACTTGGACCAGAGACAGAAGCCATGTGTTAGTGTTGGCAAAACCATCCTTCTAACCTGTAGATGGTTGCTGAGAAAGAAACTTCTGTCCTACTAAGCCTCTGTATTTTTAGGCCCCTTTTGTTGCAATAGCTGAGCCTAACTAATACATCCATGGGAGAATTTCCAGTACCTCTCAGTCCTAGCTTCATTTCTAAAAACATTATTATTAATAATACCATCAGTACCAGTATGTCTCAGCTTATATTTTCCTTGGGGCATTATATCAAGCACTCCTCAATATCTCAGCTTGTTACATCAGCAAATTTTCAACTCTGGGCTCCAGGAGGAGCTCAGGGTGGACAGAAACTGCCTGGCTCAGGCTCCACCACTCTGAGGGTTAACTGTATGCACTGACTTGACCAGGCCTCAAGATGACCCCACATCTGGTCAAGCATTAATCTGAGTGTGACATTTGGCAAGGGTGTTTCTGGGTGAGATTAACATCTGAATCATAGGGGCACCTGGGTGGCTCAGTTGGTTAAGCGACTGCCTTCAGCTCAGGTCATGATCCTGGAGACCCAGGATCGAGCCCCACATCGGGCTCCCTGCTCGGTGGGAAGCCTGCTTCTCCCTCTCTCACTCCCCCTGCTTGTGTTCCCTCTCTGGCTGTGTTTCTCTCTGTCAAATAAATAAAATCTTAAAAAAAAAAAAAAACAAAAAAAACATCTGAATCATAGACTGTCCTCCCTAATGCTGGTGGGCCTCGTCCAACCAGTTGAAGGGTTGGATAGAACAAAAGGGCTGACCAGAAAAGAGGGAATTCCTCCTGCCTGCCTGACCAGGAGCTGGGACATTGTGGTTCTTTCCTGTCTTCAGACTCTGAAGCATTGGCTCTTTCTGGGTCTCCAGTCTCCCTGCAGGATCAGCTTTACTGGGCCTCCACCTTATTGACTGATTATAGGGACTTGTCAGCCTCTGTAATCATGTGAGTCAGTTATTCATTACAATAAATCAACTTCTCTGTCTCTGAGAGAGGGTTCCATTCCCTACTGCTTCATCTGGAAGACATGTCTCTTCATTACATGTTGTATCTCTACTTATTCTTTGACCTTTTCCCTCTGGGAGAAGAGACAGTTAAGAGGGAGAGAGAGGGAGGGAGACAGAGAGAGAAAGAGAGATCTTACTAGTTCTGTTTTTCAGGAGAACGCTGACAAATGTAACCATTAACCGGCTGAAAAATGGGAGAAATGATCATCCTCTACTAACTGTCAGTTACTCTTGCTCTTTCATTATCACGACACAAGGACTGCAGAGCATCGCTGGAGGGCGGGGATTCTACCCTGCAAGCATGTATGGGGGCACTGCACACGTGAAGTCTCCAGCTGTGTCTGGGCCTCAGTGCACATGGCAAGGTTTAACATCTTCCTCTCCTGCTCCCCTCGGCAGACCCACGTTACCACCTCCTTTTGGCCCTTAAGTTAGCTGGGTCCTCTTAGATTTGACCCTGCCCTCCATTTCGAGAGAAATGATGGCTTCCAGGCATAAACTTGTTAATTAATTTTGTTTCATCTGTTCATGCTTTTTGATCTTGCGCTCTCTCCTTCCTCAGGGACATTCACCCCACATTAACTCTTCTCTCTTTCCTGGACTCCTAGCCTCAGAACTCATGCCTGGGGTCATCATAGTGTTAAAAGCCTCTCTGTCCAGCCTCTTCCTAGCACCCCTTTGTCCTCCCAGCTGACTTCCTCACAAACATGGCCTTTGTCCCTAGCATTTCACGTATTGACTAGCACTCCCTCCAGAGGAGCTAAGGAAAGGGAATGAGCCAGGTAGATGGTTGGGGAAGAAGATTCCAGACAGAGGGTCAACATGCACAGGCTCCAAGGTGGAAGTGTGCTTGGGTTGGCTGAGGAACATCAAGGCCCACATGGAGCGTGAGCACAGAGGTGAGGGATCGGGGGCTGAAATCAGGGCACAAGCTGGGCCCACATGTGGTGGGGAGTTGGCTCTGGCTCCAGTGAAGTGGGGAGCCATTGAAGGTCTTTGAGCAGAGAAGTCACATACAACCACCTACATCTGAAAAGGTTCCTTTTGCAGAGATAGGAGAGCCAAGACAGGAGACTCATCAGAAGGCAAGTACAATCCAAGCCAGACTAGACACAGCTTAACCAGAAGGGAAGCATCAGGAGCAGTGGGAGACACTGCCCCACTCTGACTGTTTTGAAGGCAGAGCCACGAGAACATGCCAGGGCTTCAGGTGCACATTACAGGAGAGAGAAAGGCATGAAGGATGCCCCCAAGCTTTGTCCTTTCTCACCTGCCACACTCTCCTTCCACAGCCACCTGCCCTCCATTCCAGGGCTGCCAAGGACCTCATATTTAGAATTTGGGCATAAACCTGTTCCTCAAATCGCCAAGGTAAGTACATAAAATAATTATAGCCGAAAAATAATGAGAGAGATGTAATGAAAAGTGAGTCAAATTCCTGTCCATCAGAGCTGGCAGTCAGCAGAGAGCATGTATGCTGATAAGCAGAAACAGCTGTTTTTGCATGTTTATTTAGCTATATGGAGGTGACTTCCAGAAGAAACAGTTTAAAAGGGTAAATACTGGTTGCTTCTGAGAAACAGGATTTCGAGCGGGAAGCAGTATGGCAAGAAGACTGTTTTCCATTAAATGCTATTTTGTGCTCTTTCTTTGTTTCCTGCTCTGTTTTTAAAGCCATGAGCACGTATTCTTCTGTGCTAGTATTCTTTAGCACAATACTTATTATATCCTCTTGTGTTCAACTGGTGGTTACATTTCTTTATTTGTCTGGGTTTAAAAAATTCCCTGTATTGGCATTATAATGTTGATCTTGCTATAAATTTTTTAAAGAGCTTCAGCAAAAGAGAAATGTTTTAGCTCCCCAATGACACTGCCTGTAAACACCGTTTATAAGCTTGTTTCCCACAACATTTTGAATGAAAGCGCTTAGTATTTCAGATCAAGTGAGCTGTTTGCATGATTGGGGTTTTCTCTGACCTAGATCGTGGCACGTGTGTCTGACAGCTCTAACACGGAGGCCATCACAGAGAGGTAATGGGCACAGTTTCCAATTACTAAGCTGCTTATGAAATATCCATGTACAACAAAATCAATCTTGGCTGGCTCCCTGTTGCCTGAAGTCCAGGGCATGGAATAAGTGGCTTTTGTAATCTGGACCTGAACTCTCTTTCCTACGTCACTTCCTACAACTCCTGTCCCACCTCGGTGCCCTCCTCCTGCCCGCCTTCTCACTCCATGTGTTCAGCACTCTGGACAGCACTTGCCAGTCTCCATGACTGTATAGATTCCTCTTCCAGGGCATGTCACCTCTCAAGGACTAACTTGAACATTACCTGATCAGGGACATGTCTATTGCTAGACCTACTGCCACTGCCCCCTGTGTTGGCTGGTTCCCTAAGCTTTTCTTCTGTCAGGCTTTGACCCTTGGGAATCTTGGTGCCTGGCACTGACCAACTCCATCTCTGAAGGCTGCCTGATGAGCGGGAAGCTCCAAGTCCCCTTTCTGTGCTACCCCAGCAGGTCAGCGCTCTCACTCCCGCATCCTACACACCTTCATGGGACATCTCTGCTTCTGTTAGGAATCCTCTAGTGGGCACAGTGCCAGAGACACAATCTAATGGGAAAAGTAGTCAGTGAAAGAAATGACAACAGTGTCATGGGTACTTGAAAAGAAGATGTACAATGTGATGGGAGAATATATATAAATAAGAATGACTGAATGGGGAAGCAGAGAGCGTTACAAGGAAGTGATGTTTGAACTGGTACCTCATCTCTGTGCAGCAGTCTGACAGGCAAGGGGAGTGATGGAGGAAGGAGTATGTCCCAGAGGACATAACAGCATGTGCGGGAGTCCAGAAGGGCTGGGGATGGAGTTGGTGGACTGTAGTGGCACAGGCACAAGGGGGCAACGGACAGCAGAAGACAGAGAGGTACAAAGAACCAACTCATCAAAGGCCTTACGAGTTAGCTCCCTCGCAAGAGGGGTTTGGACTTTGTTCTAAAGCAACAGGGAGGGGCACCCGGGTGGCTCAGTGGGTTGAGTGGCAAACTTCTGCTCAGGTCATGATCTCAGGGTCCTGGGATCGAGCCCCACCTCAAGCCCCATGTCAAGCTCTGTACTCAAGGGGGTCTCCTTCTTCCTTTTACTTTTTAGAGAGAAAGAGTGCAGGTGCCAGATGGGGTAGGGACAGAGGGAGAGGGAGAGAGAGAATCCCACGCAGACTCCCTGATGAGCAAGGAGTCTGAGCAGGCCTCAATCTCACAACCCTGAGATAACAAAAAGTCAAAACCAAGAGTCTGACACTTGACTAACGGAGCCACCCAGACACCCTGTATTCATGTTTATTAATAATTTTAATTACACGGTAACATGTAGATATTATAATGGAGATTTTTAATAAACTTTAAAAATTGTACTGTGATGTTAATAATAGATATTATAATAGAAAATACAGGGGCGCCTGGGTGGCTCAGTTGGTTGAGCAACTGCCTTCGGCTCAGGTCACGAATCCCAGATACCCAGGATAGAGCCCCACATCGGGGTCCCTGCTTGGCAGGAAGCCTGCTTCTCCCTTTCTCACTCCCCTTGCTTGTGCTCCCTCTCTGACTGTGTTTCTCTCTGTCAAATAAATAAATAAAATCTTTTTTTTTTTAAAAAGAAAGAAAATACAGAAAAGAAGAATATAAAAGTCACCCCAAGGCTCGCCACGAGACCAGAGATAACCACTCTGTTTTTCTGGCACAGATGCACAGAGCCACATAAACCCACGCTATCAACGTGGCATCACTCGATGCTCCATGTGTGATTCACTTTGTAATCTACTTTTGTCACTTAACAAATACCCTCATTGTCATTTTGTCAATAAGCATGCTATTCAAAAACTTTGTGTGGGGCATGTTCACGTGGAATTCTGTTTATTGTGGTTTTCTATTGCTCATGTAGTAATTCTCAATTCAGAAACCCCGGGAGAAAAGAAAAGTCTCAAACATAAAAGTCAACTGTCACCAGGTAAACAATTTAAGTGAATGTCCTTGCCATCTCTTATTTCTTATATATCTGTTAATTTCTAATTAAAACTCGGGTTTGGTTTTTTGTTTTTGTTTTTTTTAGAATGGAAAAGAAAAATACATTTGTCTTAGAAATAAACATTGTACTTATCATTTGGTAGCTGCTTTTTCTTTAGCAATTGTCGTGCACGTGTTTCCACGCTTGACAAATATTTCTATGCAGAGCTGGAAGATGTTGGACATCTCTCCTCCACTTTCATCGAGAGCCAGTCTTATCAAACCTCTCTTGTGGCTCTTACCTCGAGAGCTCTCATTGCTAAGTTCTTAGGGCTGAAATAGGTAAGAGAAAATGCCCTTTTGTTTTAAGTGGCATCTCAAGAACTCCACTGTGGATTCCTGGTTCCCTCAGCCCCTCCAAATGCTAGTGATCTCTCCATGAATCGCTTGGTGAAACCGGAGTGATACCCTCCCAGGAATAATGTGCTTCTCCCCCCACTAGATGTCTGTTTACATTTGTGCATTTTTCAGGCAGCACTTATTATTTTGTATAAAAGTTAGTTTTCTCTCTATCCTTAGTTATCACTATTTAAAGAAAATATTAACACCCTACCATACACCAGGTTGGTGTCAAAAGAATCAAGTTAGGGTCACAACACACATACGGCTGGCAGGCTCATGGAGGATATGGGGAAGAAGAGACAGATATAATGCTGGGTATCAAGCACGTGCTCAGGTGATGAAGATGGAGTGTTAGGTATTATGGCAAGAAATAAGAGGAGCATCAGGAGGGGGTGGTTATGGGAGTAATCATGGAAAGCTTCCCGGAAAAAAGGACAGCTCCACTGAGACTGCTACCGTTCTTCCCAAAGTCATTAACAACTGTCTAATTGCCTCTTTTCAACCCAAAGGCCTCTCTTCAGTCTTCACTCTGTGTGATTTCTTCGTAGGACTTGACAGTGCCCTTTGCTCACTACTTCATTGATTTAGTTATTACCAAATATTTAGTGAGAATATTTATTATGTGCTGATGATGGGGACACAATGGTGGGTCCTTGCTTTTTGAGATGTGAGATGACACCTCTCTCAATTCCACACCTTTGACCATTCATCTTTACTCTTCTTCATGAATTCATTTTCCTTTCCTCTGTCAGCTCAGGTCCTTGTCCCCCATGGTCCCTTAGCAACCTGTTATTTCAGTGACTTTGAGAAGTCACTAATGATTCACAAATCTCTATCTCTAAATGCAAATTTTCTCCTAGTCTCCACAGTACACTTCTAGTGGTTTCCTGGATATTTGATATGGGGCTGGGTGGGAGGAATCTGTCTACTTTGTACCAAGCTCTGTGCTAATTACTGGAACTAGAAGGCAAATGCCTCCCTCTCACAAGTTCACAGTCAAGTGGAAAGTTAAGTCTGTATAATTCAAGCCCGCGCCCAAACATGAATGGCACTGTCCACTCGAGAGTGTGTGACATCTGGTCTCTGACAGGGCTCATGTGATAACACTGCACAACCCCAGGGGTTGTCTACACTGTGACTAAGACCCTCTACAGCTGAACAGTATACAACCTATACAACCTTACATGGCAGCTTCTACTAGACTCCATGTGGGGCTGGAAAAGTGATAGGCTAGAACTGTTGGCCCTGATGGCTCCCTTGATGCTTTTCCTGGTGACCATTCTCTGCTGGGCCGATACGTTAGATATGGACTTTGTCTCTCCACTTTGAAAATACAGTCCTTTATGAGCAGAGTTTTGAAAATACCAGCCTCCTCCTCCCAGCAAGAAAAGAGAAGCAAAGCCCCAAGGTTGTGGGATCCAACATTTAATTTTCTCTCTTTTCGTGAGGGCCCCAACTAAATGTAAATCACTGAAATAAAAGAATTTCTTCACAATCCAGACCCAAGACTACAAGCAGGTGAGCCATACCATCTATGTCATGTGTGATCCTGCAAAGGTATTTTGAATTTAGCTGCCAACTAATTCCATGTAAAAATCCAGATGTTCTGGTTTCACTTACATGTGGTGCATAAGGGGTAATATAGAGGGCAGTAGGAGAAGGAAAGGAAATGGGAAGTAGGGTAATTTGGGGACGGAAATGAAACATGAGACTTTGGACACAGAAACAAACTGAGGGTCTTGGGGGGAGGGGGTGGGGGGATGGGAGAGCCTGGGGGTGGGTATTGAAGGCACCTATTGCATGGAGCACCGGGTGTGGGGCATAAACAATGAATATTGGAACACTGAAAAAAATTTTTAAAAAATTTTAAAAATACAGATGTTGAGCTTTAAAAAAAAAAAAAACCACAGAAGATGAGGCAACACTGAGCCCACATTCCCACATGGCAACCCTCAGCCCTCAGCTGAGGTGAGTGGCAACATCCTGTTAGTTGCAGGGATGGAGGCTGGGAGGGCTTGCCTTCCAATTCTCCTCAGCCCCACCTCTACCTATCACCTCCCTGACCCTTGTAGTCGGCCATATTAACTTCAATTTAAAAAATTCTTTTCACCTAGAAATAACCTACTAATTATTTTATTGATTTGCAGAGTCCATCAATTTATTGAATTTTCTAGTGATAACAAGTCTTGGCTACAAAATAAAAAAATAAAAACCTTACAACAGAACAGATTCCAAGAGCCGTTTTTCCCATTGCACACAAACAACCAGTTAGTGTGAGGGAGCACCACTCCCCTCCCCTCACTTCTCCCACAAAAGCCACCCAGCAATGAGTACATTTTCAAAAATCATCTCTGATCCACCTCAAAATGAGCTCAGAGATCTCCCAGAGCTGGTACAATTAGTCTCTCTCTAAGGCAGGGCTCCCCTGCAGGGGAATAAGGCCATTTTCCATTAACCCTATGTGACCTGAGCAGATACTGATGAAAGAAATCTGACTCACAATGAGCAAGCTCACAAAAGGACTGCAAATCCACACAAGGTACGGCATTTTCCTCCAAAAAATAAAAAAATATATTAAAAAACAGTGAAGGAAAAGAGCAGGCATTCTTATTTCTTGTTTTGAGCATAGTGAGGTGCTCTACCTTTTAGGAGAGGCCATTCTGGGGTAGGACTCAAAAGAAATATGTCTATGTTCACAATTCTCAATGCTGTGAGCATGGCCTTCTACCCCCCCACTCACCAGTGGCTAAGAGAGGGTACAGACGGGGAGCGGTTGCCATGTCAGGCGCTTCAAGAAGTTTCTGCCCAGTGCAGCGTAGACAGGACCAGGTGAAAGGAGATCTTTAAGGTCTGATACCTCTTTGGAAAGGTGGTGTGTTAGGGAAGTCATGGGGAGAAGCTGGGTGTAGGAACCCCACACCCACCCTCCGTCCCTAAGTCAGAAGAGTGTGGGCTCCAAGCACGGGCAGGTTGAAACCTGGCTCCTGATCCCTTCCCAGACACTTCTTTCCCTGGAACAGCCTACAGGACAGGTTTCCTTGGGCTAAGACCAACCTGAGGACTCTACCTCATGGAGTCGGCCAAGAAAGGTCATCCTCCCACACACTATGACAGGGCAGATCAACAAACCCAAGTAAGTTACTGATTTCCTCCATCAGTCCTCACACACACATCTGAACAAACCACCTGATGTAAGTAGCTGGTTTTCACACAAGGAAAACAGCAACAGAAACAAAACACTCCACCTCCTTCAAGAGCAAGCACATCCTCAGGTGCTCACATGAAGTGGGACTGATGGATGTTCTTGAATCTGCTCCTTCTCCCACCCTGCCCACCACCCCTTCCCGCAGCCCAAAGAATCTGCTACCAGAGCTACCACCCTTCTGATAAATCCCTCTGGGGCTCCCCCTGCTCTAAAGATGAAGCCTGGCCCATAACTGTAACCCAGGCAATTCTCTAACCTCATCTGGTATCTCTCACCACACCCACCCCTCACCTGCTCTGCCCTCCCCATCCCCCAAGCCCTGTATTTTTATTTTTATTCAGATTCCTCAAATGGCTCAGGCTTCCTCCAACCCAAAGCCTTTGCACTCCCTCTGCCTGGCAAGCTCTTCTACCACCCACTTTGGCTTGCTTGGTGCCTATTCATCCCTCAGATCACAGCTCAAATGCCACCTCCTCCAGGAAGCACACCCTGACTTCCCTGCCCACTCCATTACACACTGAGTTTGTAATGAGACTTTGCTTGTGTTTATTAATCATTAGGTTAACACCTGATGATGACCCAATCGATCAGAGATCCCATGAGAGCAAAAACAATGTCTGTTGCAGCAGCACTGAAAACAGTGCAAATGAACCTATTTTCAAAGTATAATTTAAATGAATAGCGAGCTTAGAACCCAGCCTCCCTAGCTGTGGCAGGGATGGGAAGTTGGATTTAAAAACCCAAACTCAGAACTCCTTTGCCAAGCCAATTCTCAACTAGTGACTAATAGAGTAAAGCCTTCCACCTATAGATCCGTGAGATCTTTTTATATTGATGGGAAAGTCTCTGTCCTCCCTTAAAGACTGTGCTGTATGCACTGTATGCTCAGACCCTAAATGTGCCCCAGAGAGATTTGGGGTTTGCTTCTGGTGCCTGTGACAAAGCCCCACTCCAGAGCACTCAGAGACTCTGTTTCTTCCCTTATTCCTGACCTACCCCTGCACTCACCCCCACATGAGCTTCTGGGTCCCTAAAACTGATCACTGACTAGTAGTCTTCAGGGTTTCCTTCTTCTCTTCCAATGTTGACCTGGAGGTCCCTCTTAAAAAATCTGGGCAAGTATGAGAAGCGGCATGAGGCATACAAAAACAGTGTGCAGTTAAAGGAGGGGAACACTTTGTACAGTCAAGGGAAATTAATTTCCTGCCAAGTAAAAAAGAAGAGGAGGAAGGAGAGGCAGAAGTTAAGAGGAAGGGTAGGGGAAAACACTGTTAAAATATCTGATCTGTGATTTCCACAAGATCCAAGAAGTCTTTCTGATCTATGAAATGGGGACAAGTGGTCGCTGCAAGAAATTAATTTTGGATTAGGATGTTTTATTTAAAGATGATAAACAATCAAAATAATCAACTTAGGCCACTTCAGAGACAGCTCATAGGGGACAAGGCCACATGGAGGGCAGAGTGGGCAGAGTGGAAGAAAAACTTAAGAAAATGCAATCCATTTCTCACTAAACTCAGAGGAAATGGGAACGTGGCAAAAATCACAAGAGAAAGCAAACCAAAAAAAAAAAAAGTGGTAGAGTGGATACACTACCGAATAATGGGAGAAAAATTGGGGATCTAAATAAAGGTAAGAGCTTAAAAGTGGACACTGGACTTTATGCAAATATGATCCACACAGAGAACTATTGGGGCAAATTTTTTAAATTGCTGTAAGTATCTAGGGGAAGCATTGTGTTGGCTTCCAACATGTATTCCAGATCACTAAGTTTTTTTTAGGCAGAAAACACTGGAGCATCAGTTACAAAGCACGAGAGTCTGACCAAAGGATCCTATATCCAGCCAAAAGGCAATTAGAGAAGAAGTCATCAGAAAGATTTTCTCCTTTTTTTAAAAGATTTTATTTATTTATTTGAAAGAGAAAGAGAGAAAGAGATAGGGAGAGGGGCAGAGAGAGAGGAAGAGACTCCCCACTGAGCTTAACCAACTAAGCCACCCAAGCACCTCAAGATTTTCTCAAACATACACAGATTCATCCTGAATAAAATACTTGAAGACCCATGCTGGAAAAAAAATGCAACAGCAGTCAGGGGTAAATACTCAAGAATGGGGAAGCTGTGGCCAACTAAGAGGTGCGGCGTCCACGGCAGCCAATGGAATAGAGATGGTAGCTCTGAACTGTGGTATCTTGGTATGGATATAACACTGATGGTCCACCACCACCACCAAAGTTTTCTTTTTATAATTAAAAAAGTGATGGGGGGCACCTGGGTGACTCAGTTGGTTAAGCATCTGCTTTCGGCTCAGGTCATGATCCCACAGTCCTGCGATCGAGCCCCACGATGGGCTCCCGGCTCGGCGGAAGTCTGCTTCGCCCTCTCCCTCCCACTCCCTCTGCTTGTATTCCCTCTCTTGCTGTGTCTCTCTCTGTCGAATAAATAAATAAAATATTTTTAAAATAAGTAAATAATTAATTAATTTTTTAAAAAATAGAAGAGTCGGGGCGCCTGGATGGCTCAGTTGGTTAAGCGACTGCCTTCGGCTCAGGTCATGATCCCGGAGACCCGGGATCGAGTCCCACATCGGGCTCCCTGCTCAGCAGGAAGCCTGCTTCTCCCTCTCTCACTCCCGCTGCTTGTGTTCCCTCTCTAGCTGTGTTTCTCGCTGTCAAATAAATAAAATCTTTAAAAAAAAAAATAAATAAAATAAAATAAAAAATAAAAAATAGAAGAGTCATGGAGATAAATTCACAAAGTCTGGGCAGGATAAAAATCAAAAATGAAATTCCTCATCCTCTATAAAAAGGAGCACTCCTTCTAAGATTACAGAACTGACTCTGATGGTTTAATTCAATGACATCTTTTCAAATCTTGAAGACAGCTACTAATAGATTTAAAACCAAGGTGTATGCCTTCCAGGTCTTCACAAAACATAACAGAACTCAAAACAATTTATAGAAGGAAGAAGGAAAGTAAAAAAAATAATCGGGGCACCTGGGTGGGTCAGCTGGCTAAGTGTCCAACTTTTGGTTTCGGCTCAGGTCATGATTTCAGGGTCCTGGGTTCTAGCCCTGCCTCAGACTCTGCACTCAGTGGGGAGTCTGCTTGGATTCTCCCTCTCCCTTTGCTCCTCCTCCAGCTCAAATGCCCCCCCCCAAAGTAAACAAATAAATCTTTAAAATAGCAATAATAATAAAGGAGACATTAAACACAAAATGATGAAATTCAAACAGGGTCGCCAGTTGGAAAATGGCTGCTGGCATCATCTCAAAATAGTCTGTGAGGGTTCACAGCCTGGGTGGCCAGAAGGATGAAAGAAAGACTCAGACATGGAGTGTCACTCCAGCTTCAGACACATTAATCTGCTATCCCTAAACATCTCAGCGGACTTGTAGGCTGTTTAGAAGGATGGCCTGGGCAACAAGAGCTCCCACTGCAGTAGGAGGAGAGGGTCCACCCTGCAAACATTTTCACCATTTACGATACCTGGAGGGAGTTCTCAGCTCAGGACTTTATGAAGACCACAAAAAGATTTATTTAGAATTATACAGCCTCCACCAAGGAACAGGAACCGTGTACTCCGAATGGAGGAATAACTAGAAACAACAAAGTACAAATGATTTATACACTTGCAGCTCTGATTTCAGTCTCCAGGAAGGAAACCGTGAGGACCACAATGCCACACTCAGTTGCCCAGGCTTACTTTCAATTCTGACTCTACCATTTACTGGCTTTGGTGCCTCAGTTTAGTCACTGAGACAACGAGGACAACATTATACCCACATCACTGGGTTGTTATGAGGACTGACACACATTAAAGGCTTGGATAGTGCCTGGCACTCAGTATGAGCTGATCCACCACAGTTACCGTCAAGATCCAACCTAGATTCTCCTCCATGGTTTCCTCATGCCCAGCTTCAGTGTTTATGGTGGCTTCCACTTCTGCTTTTAGTCTAGGCTTTACTGTTATCTGCAATGATTCTTGCTTCTTGCCACTGTACTTGCTTACACATCTGAGGGAGTATCAAGGTTATGAATGCTTTCTAAGGAGGCATTGCCTCTCTCCAGAAGGATCTCAGAAAGCTTCAATGAAACACTAAACATACTTGATTAAAAAAAATATTGATCAAAATATCTAACTGCATATGCGTGTGTGTGTGTGTGTGTGTGTGTGTGTGTGTGTGTGTGTTTACTGGACTGTTGGGTTCAACACCTGACCCCAGCAAAGCTACTCTCCAGAGGATGACTATCTGCTTTACCCTCCAGTCTGCAAATGACTCTACCAGGTTACAGCTTTCAGACATCACTCCCTAGTGTGTAGGTTAAGTGTTCTGGTCAGCTCTTGCTACACAGAAGCAATGTTCAGGGATTTGGGTTGAATGAGATACTTCTCAAGGCAATCTGTGCTGACAGTGAACTTCCCCCATTGCATGTGACTACTGGCACCTCTGGGCTTCATTCCCTGTTTTCTGACCTTACAATAATGACAACCAGCAAGACAGAGGTAGAGCCTTGGTCTCCACAGGCCAGGTGCAATCACACCAACAAGAGAAAGGGTGGTCTGTTTGGTGCAACAGCCCGGCAATTCTCCCAAACACAAACTCAGAACATCCCCAGGGTTCATGGCACTGGCTCTTCCAAGTGCGATCCCACACTGCGTTCTCTACCTAAGCCTCTCTCCAACCTGGCTCCAGGTGAGGCAGCCAGTGCCATACTCTGTCCTGCCCACAGTTAACCTTTTCTTCCCTGCTTGCTGCCGTGTGGTCCAGGCCACTGGGAGCAGTGTCCACAATGCCCACAACCTGGGCCTCTGCTCCACGTGTTGAACCCCAGCTGTATTCTTGGTTCGCTCCATTTTATATCATATAAACATACTCCAGAATTCCTTATCTGATGTGACTCCTCAGCTATCTTTCCAATTAAGACATGTCCTCTCTAACCCACTTAGTATACATTCTATTTCTACCCATATGAGAGAACATTCCTCAGCTGACATACCAAATAATCAGATCTTTACAAAAACCTGCAAAAAAAAAAAAAAAAAGGATCCCCACTCAACAATACTTCTGACACCAAATGGGGGGGGGGGCGTTTCCAGTTCTCTGTGGATACCAATGGGGTGTCCTACCATTTAATTCAACTATAACTTCCCAGAGTGAGTGCAGACCCCACAGGTGAAGGGCTCAGTCCCACAAGACTTCCCCAGACATGTGCCAATCACTTCTGTCCAAGTTGGCCACAAATCAGGGTTCCCACAACCCTCTCCTCAGGGTGATAATTTGCCATAATGGCAAACACCCAGGGAAACACTTTACTATAACCCATTTACTGTAAAGGATATTCTAAAAGATGCAAATGAACAGCCAGATGGAAGCCCATAGGACAAAGCCCAGAAACGTCCCAAGCACGGGAGTTTCTGTCCCCATGAAGCTTAAGGTTCACCCACACCAAAACTCTTCAAATCTTCAAAGCAGATTTATCTCCCTTTGCTCCTCCTCCAGCTCAAATGCCCCCCCCAAAGTAAATAAATAAATCTTTAAAATAGCAATAATAATAAAGGAGACATTAAACACAAAATGATGAAATTCAAACAGGGTCGCCAGTTGGAAAATGGTTGCTGGCATCATCTCAAAATAGTCTGTGAGGGTTCACAGCCTGGGTGGCCAGAAGGATGAAAGAAAGACTCAGACATGGAGTGTCACTCCAGCTTCAGACACATTAATCTGCTATCCCTAAACATCTCAGCGGACTTGTAGGCCGTTTAGATGGATGGCCTGGGCAACAAGAGCTCCCACTGCAGTAGGAGGAGAGGGTCCACCCTGCAAACATTTTCACCATTTACGATACCTGGAGGGAGTTCTCAGCTCAGGACTTTATGAAGACCACAAAAAGATTTATTTAGAATTATACAGCCTCCACCAACTCCCCTCACCCCCAACACCCAGACACTGCTAGAAGGCCAGAGGGTCGAGCTCAAAGTTCTAACCTTCTCATCACTTGGTCTTTCTGGTGAACAGCCCTATCCTGAGAAGTCCAGGGGTCCCACCCTAGTGACCTTGTTAGTGTTAACTCTGGTTGTTAAAAGGGCTCTTTGAGAGAGAGAGAGAGAGAGAGAGAGAATATATGAGCCAGAGTGGGGGCGGGAGGGAGAGGGAGAGAGAGAATCCTAAGCAGATTTCCCACTGAGCATGGAGCCCAACGCAGGGCTTGATCTCACAACCCTTAGAGCATGACCTGAGCCAAAATCAAGAGTCAGAGACAGCTCACTGAGCCACCCAGGTACCCCCAAGGGCTTATTTTTGAATAAGGAAAGACACTCCTATGTTCAGAGAATTACAAGGGTTTCAAAAACTCTGTGCCAGGAACCAGGGACAAAGACCAAATATATTGATACCACTCCTGTATAAACTAAATA
The DNA here is from genome assembly GCA_004023965.1 of Spilogale gracilis. Taxonomy (NCBI): domain Eukaryota; kingdom Metazoa; phylum Chordata; class Mammalia; order Carnivora; family Mephitidae; genus Spilogale; species Spilogale gracilis. Next base: position 28,416 of record PITA01003590.1, read on the forward strand.
CTATTTACATACATATCTTCTACACGAATACATTTCCCTCTTCCAGTATTACAGGTTTTCCTTCTTTTCAATACTAGTCACTGGGGGCAGTAATTATACTTCATGATACTTCTAAGTAAGATGTAACCTAGGCCAAAGGTCCTCACAGGATTTTCTACTTAATTATCATCCTCCTGGATGATGAGCCCCTGCTCATTCCAATTCTCTCCATCTTCCCGAGTCAAAAATTAGATACTGGATCCCTTTTTATTGGCTTTGTTTTTCAGCTAAAATTCATTGAGCACTAATACAGAGCTAGACACTTGTACTCTCCTGATGATCTACTCTCCATGACAACCCGATAGATGCTATTAATCTTCATTTTTCAAGCTAATAAAACTCAAGCACAGAGGGGTTAAGTAACTTGTCCAAGGTCACACAGCTGGTAGTGGAACCAGGCTTCTAAGCCAGCTGGTCTGCTCCATCATCAATAGCAGTGTCTCTACCTTTCAGCCTTCCCTGCCATCAGATCTGTACACCCACCTCCACCTTTCAAAAGGCCCTTCTCCACCTTGCTAAGCAAGATGCCCAATGAACCCTGTACACAATAATGCCTGAACTACTTCTCTGAGTTATGCTGGCTCCCACTGACATCCTGATTGGCTGCTGGCAGCATCCCTCAATTTACGTGGGTCTGTCATATGCATGTTTGAAACAGTGGGGACCATCCATTTACAGTTCCTCTGCTTCTCAACTCCATGCTCTGAATAACTGCCAAAATAGTGGAGGTGAGATCAGTTCCAGACAAGATGTGGTGTGAAGTTTGGGCTGTAGACAGGCTCGGGGTGCAGGAATCCCCTGGTTAGAGATGTCTCTACAATGTCTTTTATTATGTCCTTGCCTTGTGTTGTGTCAAGAAGTTCCAGGTTTCCTTCCACAGTCATGAAGTAGCTGTTTCTCCAAGGAAAGCATGCCGAGGTGTATATGGTCATTGATGCCGAGTGGACAGGGGCATGCAGGCAATACAGGACCTACCTTGTCACTCTTGTCAGGAGCCCTGCTGAGAACTTCACTGTGTACTAATCGCTGAAACAGAGGCCTTTTCCATAACTCAGTTGCACGCTTCCATGACCAGTGGCTACCAGAAATAGGATGTTTGCCAAGCAGCGGTGTCCGTCCCGCAGTCCCCTCACACAGGACAGGGGCCCTTAGGCATCAGAATCAAAGCAAAGTTGGGCTTGGTTTTAATGTGCTCCTGGCGCTAACTGGGCATTGCACGACATGGGCCCAGAGTGGCATCTCTAACAGATGACTCAAGTGCTCTATTTCAATCCATTCCAAGCTCTGCAGTGACAGTCGATTTTTTAAGCCTTGTCATCCTTCAGAGTCATTAAGTCAACAGGCGCATTTGTCTGGCACCGAGACACGGCTATGGCTTCATAAGGTTTAGCAGACGATCCATAAAAGGTATTTCTCTCTACTCTGCACCCGCCCACCTCCCACCCACACTGCTTCACATACAAAAAAAAAAAAAAGAAAAAAGAAAAAAAAAAGAAATAAAAGAAAAAAGAAAACAGTACTGTCACCCAGAAAAGAAATAAATGTAGGGTATGCCTTCAGCACCCTGAGTGGGGTCCTGCACAAAGAATCTCAACGACATCCAGGTTATTCTCAGGACTTGAATTCGAGGCAACAGTGGTACTTTTTCAGTGTGTGCACTCCAGTGTCCAACTGCTTGCAAGCACTGGGATCTTGGGAAGTTACTTGGCTCCTGTGAGCCTCAGTATCCTCATCTGTGACCTTCATGATGTCAACAGTACCTACCTCTGTTAATTTTCAATTAAATGAGATGATGATGCATGCCACGTGCCTGCCTTGGGGCAAGGGCACAATCGGCATTAGCCGTTCTTAGGAAAAAGCAGAGGGCGAGATTAACTGGATGAAAATTATCAGCAAAAACCCAAATTCTCAAAAGGAAGCAAAGACAGTCAAGGATAAGGCTCTGGGATAGAGTAAAAGGTACGGATTCTGACAGCAGGATTCCCCAAGGTTGCTGGGGAAACTTGGTGTAATTTCTTGCATGTTTAAAAAACAAAACCAAAATTTCCTGCCTACTTCACAGCAAGGCAACAGGATCGAACTTCTTGCTGTGGAGTGGACTGAGCTCTCTAGAGGAAGGCATTATCTAAACAAAAGTTATTTTTTAATCTTTTTATACATGGTGAAAGTAAAAGACTTTCTTTGAAATTAATTACAGAGTCAGAGCTGGCCCTGTTTCCGAGTCCCTCTTTGGCCTTATGAAAATGAAAGTCAGATTTCCTAGCAGGGCAGGAGAAAGAAATGTTTCTTTTAGCAAGGGACTGTGGGGCATTTCTCTTTCAGCCTCCTTTGGGCAAGAATCCCAAGTACTCAGACCTCCATTTAGAAAGCCTCAATGGGGAAATAATAATCATATGTTTCTGTTCCTCTACGATTTTCGAGTGTCACGCAGGTATTAACTAATTAATTCGCCAAAGTAGTAGAGCAAATTGCTTCCAAAGGTTTCTGAGCACTCTTGAAATGTAAATGAAGTCTCAACCCAAACTGTCCCTTCCATGCCTGAAGAATTCCAATAGCTCTCCGTGTACCTGGAATAAAGACGAGATCTACCTGCAGGCTCCCAGAACACTCTCTCCAGCACACTGGTGTCTCTGTCTCTTATCTTCCAGCTAACGTTAATCATCAAGTTAAGCTGCCTTATGTCACTGGTGTACTTGTTTATCAATTGATTTGTTCATGCATCCCAGCTAGAAGGTGCCTCCAAGAGGATTTCCGTTCAGTGTGTATTTCCAGCACTTTTTACCATGCACAGCACATAGTAGGTACTCAATAACTTCTTGGTGAACAAATAAATGAAGGTAAGAACAATTTGATTCATTTACTGATGCCCAAATTTATTTTTTAAAATTTTTAAAAAAGATTTTATTTATTTATTTGAGAGAGCACAGGAGCAGGGGGAGGGGCAGACTCCCCACTGAGCATGGAGCCTGAGCTGGGACTCAATCCCAGCACCCTGGGATCATAACTTGAGCTGAACACAGATGCTTATCTGTCTGAGCCACCTAGGTGTCCCTACAAATGACCAAATTTTGAGTAGTATTATGACATTTTATGAATAGAATGTCCATATCTAAGATGCTTACAACTCTTACAGACATTATACCGGTGCTGATCCTGTCCCCAAGTCATCTTCCTTTGCTTTGAGTAGACTTAGAATGAATGTCCCCATGATGTCAAACCCATGCCCTCTGAGGACAAACTGCTGTGCCCAAAGAAAACATGTTCTCAGCGTGGTCCCCAGTACTGCGCCCACTTTGAAGGTTGTGCTTAAGGCACCATTCGACAGCGTGGAAAGCCCAGGGCCTTGAGACCGTGGGCTATCTGGCTAGAGCCTTGGAGGTCTGTTCCAACACCTCTGATGAGGAGGAGCCAAGGGTGAGAGGAAAAGGTGCTCACAGAAAGACAAATCCCTAGTGAATCAGGATTAGATCCAAGGATCAAGGATTAGAGTGGTGGCCAAGACAGTCCCCAGGAAAAGAGACCTAACAGCTACTGAGCACCTATGTGCCCACACACCAAGCTAGGCACTGCAGTCCTTAGCCTCGCGCCATTCTCCCAATGCCCAGGGGAGGCATTATTGTGCCCATTTTACAGACGAACAAGCCAACATGCAGGGAATTTAAGTTCCTTTGTTCCAGGCCACCGAGATTCAGAATTAAAAGCCCGGATTTGAACTCAAGTCTACCAGACTTCAAATGTTGCTATTTCACACTTCCTCCTCTCTTTCAGTGATATCACTGATATCTCTTTCTTCTCCTTCTTTTTAAGCAGACTCCACAACCAGCTCAGAGCCCAACACCGGGCTTGAACTCACAACCCTGAGATTAAGACCTGACCCAAGATCAAGAATCGGACACTTAAGGGACTGAGCCACCCAGTCACCCCTGATCTCTCATTCTCCTAAAAGTAGTGTGGGCTGACGTTTCTCACAAAAGCTACCATATTTTTGACAATTTAATATTAAACCAGAACGTGACTGCTTTCTACCAGACCCTGGACTGTAATAACTCAATCCTCAAAACAGCTCTGGGAGGCTGAGGTGGGCTGAAGCAAGGCCACCTGGATTTCCATTACAGCCCCTACAAGCTAGTTGAGCTTCATCAGGCTGTTTCTTTATCTTTATGTGCCTCAGTTTCTTCCTCAGTAAAATGAGGGTGGCAAAATCAACCTCATACAGGCACTGTAACTAGTTACTATACATGAGGCACTTAGAGCCACACCTGGCACGTAGGAAACATCAAGAAACACTATCTATTATTACTCATTATTGTCAAGCAGAATGAAATCAAGGCTCTCAGGAGGGAACACAAGGTCTCCTGTGGGTGACCTGCAGGAACCTCAAATTCAAGACGCTGCAGTAGAGTTCCTCACGGTCCTTCCTTCTGCTCCACGCCTGGATTCTGCACAGCTGCTCAAATGAGAAACCTCAAATATCACACGCACACACGCCCACACTACTCCCTCTTCAAGTGGTTGTATCCTCTGAACTCTCAGTCCCCATCTCCACCACCTCTGCCCCCATTCCGAGTCTCATCTAGGAATCCTTAGAGTCTTGTAACTGCCTAATTGGCCTCCCTCATACCAGCCAGCCCTTCCTTGACATGCTGTAACTGCAATCTCCCTAGACAACGGAGCTGGTCCTGTGGGTAGCCATGTCCTGTTGGTCCAAACTGTTTTTGCCCTTCTCCTCCTAGCTGTGCTGTTCAGGCTTCCTTGCCAGCTGACTGCTGGTCAGATCTGGCCAGTAGGAGGCACTGGTGGGATATCTGGGTGGCAAAAGACAGAAGTCAGCCTCAGGCAGTGAAGCATCTCTCCCCTGGCCTAAGCTTGGTGGGAGGACCTCCACCATGGAGCTCTGTCCTATTGCACAGCCCCAGCTTCTGAATTCTGGTACCACCACCTCCTCCCCGAGTACTCCCAGGCCGCAGAGAGCAACTGGCTTCCTGCGGCCAGGAACTGGCGAGCTGCTACGGTTCCTCAGCTCTTCTCTGTATTAAAAGATTTTTGTTTGGGGCGCCTGGGTGGCTCAGTGGGTTAAAGCCTCTGCCTTCAGCTCAGGTCATGATCTCAGGTTCCTGGGATCGAGGAACCGTGTCAGGCTCTCTGCTCAGTGCTCAGCAGGGAGACTGCTTCCCCCTCTCTCTCTGCCTGCCTCTCTGCACTCCTGTGATCTCTCTCTGTCAAATAAATAAATAAAATCTTTAAAAAAAAAGATTTTTGTTTGAATTATCTAGAAAACTTTATGTTGTCCAAAGTATCATTTGGACCTCATCCAAATGATACTTTCAATCAACACTCTTCTTAACCTTCCAGAATCTTTTCTCCATGATAAAGTCCAAAAACTCTGGAATGTCCTTCAGGACTTAAAAGTCTGGAAGCAAGTCACATTTGCAGACACATCTTACTCCAAGCACAGTAGGTTCCAGACACCCTGAAACTTCTCTGTTCCCCTAGACAACACGCATTCCTGACTCAGTTCCGGTGGCCTTTCCTGCATCTGAAATGCCCTTCTCTGCCTGGCATATTCTGTTCACATTTCCAATCTTATCCCTACAGCTCATTCTCCATCCAGTGCTGAGTGACTCGTTCATTCAACTGCGATATAATTCACATATAACACTGTATTCGTTTTAGGTGTAAAACATAATAATCTGATATATGTACATATTGCAAATGATTACCACAGTGAGTTTAGTTAATATCTCTCACCACACATAGTTATAATTTTTTTGTCTTGTGATGAGAACTTTTACAATCTACTCTCTTAGCAACTTTCAAATAAACAATACAGTGTTGTGTGTTCCCCAGAATGTATTCACCTTACTTATTCATGTAAGTGGAAGTGTGTACCTTTTGACCACCTCCCCCAGTTTCGACCACTAACCACCCCTACCCCTTGCCTCTGTATCTCTGAGTCCGTTTTTCTGTCTTCCTTTCCCTTTTTGCTTTGGTGTTTTAGATTCCACATATAAGTGAGATTACAGGGTATACGTCTTTATCTGAATTGTTTCACTTAGCATAATGGATTCAAGGTCCATCCATGTTGTCACAAATGGTATGACTTCCTTCTCTTTTATAGCCAAATAATACTCCTTTGTGGATGTACACACACACACACACACACACACACACACACACACACACACACAATCATGTTATCCATTCAACTGCTGGTGGACTCTTAGGCTATTGCCATGCCCTGGCTATTGTAAATAATGTTCCAATGAACATGGGGATGCAGGAATCTTTTCAAGACACTGACTTTATTCCTTCCAATAAATAAATGCCCATACCATATGCTGGATCATGTGACAATTCTATTTTCAGGTTTTTGAGGATCCTCCATACTTTTTTCCATAGAGTGACACTTTTAAATTCAAATCACATCATGCCCCTTCTTAAAACTCTCCACCACCTCCAAATAAGATCCAAACTCCTTGCCAAGATTTAAAGGGCTGTGCAAGATCTGACTGCCTCTCCTACCACTGTCCTGCCTGCTGGCCTGCTCTGCTCCAGCAGCAAGGGCCTCCTGGCTGGTCCGTGAGGAAACCAAGTCCAAAGTCCCAAAACTTCTAGGGCCACCACCCCTTTTGCTCTCTCTGCTTGGGAGGAGATTCATCCCTGGCTCCTTCCTTCTTGCCGTTGCAGTCTCAGCCCAACCGTCACCTCCTCAGACTAGCCTTCCCCTGATCATCCAGCCTAGTGGTGCCCCTCCAGCATCATTTATTCGTTAGTGAATCCTTGCAGGCCTAGTTCGACATCAACTCAGAGCTACCACAGAACATGATGCATTTGTCATCACTGTCATCATCGCCACTGACTTATTAGGCACTGCACTTACTATGCATGACACACTTTCTAAGAGCTCCATATGTATTATTTCATTAAATTCTCAAAACTCTGTGACCAGTACTATTGTTTTCTCCCTTTCACAGAGGGGGAAACTGAGGCACAGAGAGGCATGTGAATTATCCACGGCCACTCAGCCAGTGATTGCCACATCCCCAGGACTGTAAATACAACAAAAGTTAGAGAACATGACTTTGTTCCTTCCTTGCCAAATATTTATTGAGCACCAATAGTGTACTCTGAGCTAAACCTGGGGTGAGGGGAGCAGGGAGGAGGGGTACAGTATAACAAAAAGCCAGAACGGCCTGTGTTCACATGGAATTTGAGTTCTAGGAGGGGAAGAGACAGTAAACCATAGTTAATTACATTTATTAAATTCCACTTGAGCTAGGTGCTAGGAAGGTGAAGTACAGGGTGCCAAGGGAGAGAAGCGCAAGTCCTGGAGTCTCGGGAATGCCTTCCTGAGAAAGAGGCCCAGAGAGACAGGAGAAAGGAGAAAACTTCCCAAGCAAAGAGAAATGTTCCATGCAAAGGTCTTGGGAGAAAGGAACCAGGTGTTTGGAGGACCTCAAAGGAGGTGAATGTAGCCCCAGAGGGCATAGATGGGAGCGAGAAGGCTGGAGAGAAAGTCATGCCTAGTTACTGGTGAGCCAAGAGCTCTGGGCTCAGTCATCTTGTACCCCTGCTCCAGGCCAGACACAGTGGGCACTTCACAGTGGTTTGTGCCGTAGTCACTGATCTAAGTGAATGAATGAATAATAGAATGAAGAAATGGTTCTGTGTGTTCTGGCTGCCAGCAGCTGCACTACCTACTAGCTTTCCAAGTCAGGAATATTTAAAAGAGAGAAAGGCAGTTATCTTTAGACTTGATGCAGAAAAATCCTACCAGGGAGAAAATTGGATTTTGAAACAAAAGAGACTGGTCTCTTTGCACTGGGAGGGGTGTATACTTTCATTTATTGGTGTTTGGACAATTGTTATTAAAACCATAGGAAAGGCTAACATGAATCTATAACTATGGATTTTTTTTTTATTTTTACTTTTCACTGAACGGGAGCTCAAAGAGATTGTTCATTACAAGCAAGAGTCTATGGTTTGAGGGAATCTTTTATTTATAGTTATCTAGTATTTGAAATAACTGGATGGGCCTTAGAAAACAGATTTGTCAGACACCTGGATGGCTCAGTGGGTTAAAGCCTCTGCCCTTGGCTCAGGTCATGATCTCAGGGTCCTGGGATCAAGGCCCACATTGGGCTCTCTGCTCAGCGGGGAGCCTGCTTCCTCCTCTCTCTCTGCCTGCCTTTCTGCCTGCCTGTGGTCTCTCTCTCTCTCTCTGTCAAATAAATGAATAAAGGGGTGCCTGGGTGGCTCAGCTGGTTAAGCAACTGCTTTCAACTCAGGTCATGATCCCAGAGACCTGGGATGGAGCCCCGCATTGGGCTTCCTGCTCATCAGGAAGCCTGCTTCCCCCCCTCTCACTCCCCCTGCTTGTGTTCCCTTTCTGGCTGTGTTTCTCTCTGTCAAAAAAATAAATAAAATATTTTTAAAAATAAATAAATAAAATATTTAAAAAGAAAAAAGGATAACAGATTGTCTGTATAGTTTGGGGCCCCAGAAACTGCTGGGGCTGAAGTGGGACAGTATGACTCCCTCTATGTGTGTACCTCTGGGCTGGAGCTGCAGGAAGAAGCCTAAGTAGGCAGCAAACCCCTCTACCAGCAGGAACAGAGAACCTCCACAGCAGCTACCAGCCAACTCCTCCTGGCCACCATCCATACCATCTTCAGGGTTAAGCTACTATCATCTGTACTCCCATGTTTGGAAAAGAGAAGAAGGATCATAAATACAACTATAATGCTAATACAAATAATAATAGCTGACGTTTAGTGAATATTTTCCAGAGAGCTAAACCAGATAAAGTGTTATAGTCTTCACAACCACCCCATAGGCAAGTGCTCACTGTTCCCCTGCTTTTGTGTACATGAGAGCAAACTGAGGTACCCTGAGGTTAATGTGGAAAATCTGGGGTTCTGGAATCCATCTAGTTTCAGAGCGGAGAGAAGAGAGAAATGAACGGAAGCAATAATCAAACATTGCAGAAGAAAATTTCCCAAGCCTGAATTCAGGCCTGTGTCTTCAGTATGAAAGGACCCACTGGGGGCGCCTGGGTGGCTCAGTTGGTTAAGCGACTGCCTTCGGCTCAGGTCAAGATCCCGGAGACCCGGGATCGAGTCCCACATCGGGCTCCCTGCTTGGCAGGAAGCCTGCTTCTCCCTCTCTCACTCCCCCTGCTTGCGTTCCCCCTCTGGCTGTGTTTCTCTCTGTCAAATAAATAAAATCTTTAAAAAATAAAAATTTAAAAAAAAAAGAAAGGACCCACTGAACCATAAGCAGCACAAACTGCAAAACTGGAGTTTTAGAAAATGTTGTGCAGATTAAATGAATGTATACATATAAAAAGCCTAGAGAGGAGCCTGGGAGGCTCAGTTGGCTAAGCATCTGACTCTCGATTTCAGCTCAGGTTATGATCCCCACGGTCATGAGATCGAGCCCTGCATCATCTCCACGCCGGGGATGGAGGCTTCTTAAGATTCTCTCTCCCTCTCTCCCAGATAAATAAATAATAGATTTTAAAAAAATTAAAAGTAAGAAGAAATAAAAAGCCTAACAAGCCTCCATGTGTACATGTTTGATATTATTATTTTGATGAAATTATTATATTATTTAAGTTTGCTAAGAAAACTTTAAAAGATGAAAGCAACACAAAAATTCATTTATAAATATAGATATATAACTTTAAATAAATTATTAGAAAATCAAATCTATCAGTTCATCAAAAGAATAATACAACCTATGTTAGGAACACAAGGATGGCTTAAAATCATAGTATCCTGGGTGACTGGATGGCTCAGTTGGTAAAGCGGCTGCCTCAGGGTCCTGAGATCAAGTCCCGCATCCGGCTCTCTGCTCGACAAAGACTCTGTTCTCCCTCTCCCTCCACCTGCAGTTCTGCCTCCTTGTGCTCTCTCTGTGTCAAATAAATAAATAAAATCTTGAAAAAAAATCACAGTATCTTCACTGCAACCCACTGTTAAAGCCAGTTAAAGGAGAAATTTCACATGTTGTATGGCTATAAGATAAGCCTATAAAAATCAAGAGTCTTTTTTACTAATCCAGTAATTATCAAATATTGCTTTTAATAATGAACTTAGAAAAGTGGGTTTGGATTGTTCAACACTGTACTGGAATTCCTAGACTCAGCAATCAGACAACAAAAAGAAATAAAAGCTATCCAAATCAGCAAAGAAAAAGTCAAACTTTTACTCTTTGCAGACCACATATTCTCCATGTAGAAAACCCAAAAGACTCCACAAAAAAACTGCTAGAACTAACACAGGAATTCAGCAAAGTTACAGTATATAAAATCAATGCACAGAAGTCTGTTGCATTTCTATATGCTAACCATGAGGCAAAAGAAAGAGAAATCAAGAATTGATCCCATTTACAACTGTACCAAAAACTATAAGATACCTAGGAATAAACCTAACCAAAGAGGTACTGGTATAGAGTACTCATGAAAGAAATTGAGGAAGACACAAAGAAAAGGAAAAACATTCCATGTTCATGGATTAAAAGAACAAATATTGTTAAAATGTTGATGCTGCCCAAAGCAATATATACATTTAGTGAAATCCCTATCAAAATACCACTAGCATTTTTCACAGAGCTGGAAAAATGTAAAATTTGTATGGAACCACAAAAGACCCCACAGAGCCAAAGGAATGTTGAAAAAGAAAATCAAAGCTTGGGGCATCATAATGCCAGATTTCAAGCTGTATTACAAACCTGTAATCATCAAGACAGTATGGTACTAGCAGCTCAAAAACTGACATATAGATCAATGGAACAGAACAGAGAACCCAGAAATGCACCCTCAACTCTATGGTCAACCAATCTTCAACAAAGCTGGAAAGAATATCCAGCAGAAAAAAGACAGTCTCTTCAACAAAGGCTGTTGGGAAAATTGGACAGCCACATGCAGGAGAATGACATTGGACCACCTTCTTATACCATACACAAAAATAAACTCAAAATGGATTAAAGACCTAAATATGAGACAGGGGGGCGCCCGGGTGGCTCAGTTGGTTGGGCGACTGCCTTTGGCTCGGGTCATGATCCTGGAGATCCAGGATCGAGTCCCACATCGGGCTCCCTGCTCAGTGGGAAGCCTGCTTCTCCCTCTCTCACTCCCCCTGCTTGTGTTCCTTCTCTGGCTGTGTTTCTGTCAAATAAATTTTTTTAAAAATCTTAAAAAAAAAAAACCACTTTAAATATGAGACAGGGACCCATCAAAATCCTCAAGGAGAACATAGGCAGCAACCTCTTTGACCTCAGACACAGCAACTTCTTCCAAGACTCATCTCCAAAGGCAAGGGAAACAAAGGCAAAAATGTACCACTGGAACTTGATCAAGACAAAAAGCTTTTGCAAAGCAAAGGAAAAAGTCAACAAAACTCAAAGGCAACCTACAGAATAGGAGAAGATATTCCCAAATGTCTTATCAGATAAAGGGCTATATCGAAAATCTGTAACGAACTTAACACCCAAAAAACACATAATCCAGTCAAGAAATGGGCAGAAGACATGAACAGACATTTCTCCAAAGAAGACACACAAATGGCCGACAGACACATGAAAAAATGCTCCACATCTTTTGGCATCAGGAAAATACAAGTCAAAACCACAATGAGATACCACCTCACATCAGTCAGAACGGCTAAAATTAACAAGTTAGGAAACAACAAATGTTGGCAAGGATGCAAAGAAAAGAGAACCCTCTTACACTGTTGGTGGGAAGGCAAACTGGTGCAGCCACTCTGGAAAAGCAGTATAAAGGTTCCTCAAAAGGTTAAAAATAGAACTATCCTATGACCAAACAATTGCACTACTAAGTATTTATCCAAAGGATGCAAACATAGTGATTTGATATGCATACCCAATGTTTATAACAGCCCTTCCACAATATCCAAAATACAGAAAGAAGCCAGACATCTATCTAGAGATGAATGGATAAAGAAGATGTGGGGTGTGTGTGTGGGGGGGTGATGGAATATTACTCAGCCATCAACAAGAATGAAATCTTGCCTTTTGCAACAACCTGGATGGAACTAGAGGGTATTAGACTAAGCAAAATAAGCTAATCAGAGAAAGACAAATACCTCTATGATTTCACTCATATGTGGAATTTTTTTTTTAAAGATTTTATTTATTTGACAGAGAGAAACACAGCCAGAGAGGGAACACAAGCAGGGGGAGTGAGAGAGGGAGAAGCAGGCTTCCTGCTGAGCAGGGAGCCCGATGTGGGACTCGATCCTGGGTCTCCGGGATCATGACCTGAACTGAAGGCAGTCGCTTAACCAACTGAGCCACCCAGGTGCCCCATATGTGGAATTTAAAAAACAAAGCAGATGTTCATGGGAAAGGGAAGGAAAAATAAAATAAGATAAAAATAGAGAGAGAGCAAACTATAAGAGACATTGAACTCTAGGGAACAAACTGAGGGTTGCTAGAGGGGAGGGATAATTGGGTGATGGGCATCAAGGACGGCACTTGATATGATGAGCACTGTGTGTTATATGCATTTAGTGATATGAATCACTAAATTCTACCCCTGAAACTAATAATACAGTGTATGTATGTGTTAACTGCACTAAGTTTAAATAATTTTTTAAAGAGGAAAGAGGATTTGGGAAATATGAGAAGATCCCAGGATGCTGGTTCAATAAATCTGGTATTTATTAAGAACACGGTGGAAAAATTAAACTGGCAAATAGTATAAATGGGTCTATTTTTGCAGAGATGGGTAGCTGTGGAGATCCTGAAGGCAGAGATTTTCTAGGAAATTACTGAATCAGTCCAGTCAGCAGTAAAAAGGAACTGCAGTGGGACAGGGATCTTTTCAGTGGAACCATTATTAGTAATATTTGGGATAAGTGACTAGAATTTGGTAACTGAAGACCAGAATGGAGGAAGGTTACTGCTAGGCTATATAGTGAAGGGCAAAGAAGGTAGTTTGGGAAAGCTGACATCGAGTTTAGTCAAGCTGACTTTGAAATACTTCCAGATTATCCAAGTGGTAAGAATCACAGATCAGAAGCCTCAAATAAAAAGTAAGGATTAGGGATGCCTGGGTGGCTCAACTGGTTAAGCATCTGACTCAGTTTCAGCTCAGGTCATGATCTCAGGGTGGTGAGATCAAGTCCCAAGTTGAGCTTCAAGCTGAGTGTGAAGTCTGCTTAAGATTCTCTCTCTCCCTTTCCCTCTGCCCCAACCCCTGCTCCCTCTCTCTAAAAGAAGTAAACAAATAAAAAACTTCAAAAAAAAAAAGTCAGGACTAAAACATGAGTAGGGAAATCATTCTCACAGAGCTGACAGCTGGAGCCATGCAAGTACAGGAGATCAGCTAGGAGACCGTGTAGCCTACAGGGAGGGCCAGGACAGAGCTTCAGAAAAAGCCAACTTTTAGGGGATGGAATGAGGACAGAGAGTCAGTACGAAGGCTGAGCAGTTGTGGGTGAGCTAGGAGTATGCGGAGCCACATAAGCCAGGGATGAGCTCCAAAGGGACTACGGTAGCCGGCAGTCTGGAATGCTGAAGAAGGGTCAAGTAGGAAGGATATTCGGCAATGTGGCCTCCAGGTCTCTAGGGAAAACAAGCTGGGAGAAGTGCTGGGATTCAGTGGAAGCTTCATGAAGTCTGCTGGCTAATCAGAAATAGGGAGTAGGCAGACCAAAGAGCTAAGCTACTTTTTCTATCAAAGAGAGTAAGAGCGGGCGCCTGGGTGGCTCAGTTGGTTAAGCGACTGCCTTCGGCTCAGGTCATGATCCCGGAGATCCGGGATCAAGTCCCACATCAGGCTCCCTGCTCGGCGGGAAGCCTGCTTCTCCCTCTCTCACTCCCCCTGCTTGTGTTCCCTCTCTCACTGTGTTTCTCTCTGTCAAATAAATAAATAAATAAATAAATAAATAAATAAATAAATCAATCTTTTTTTAAAAAAGAGAGAGAGTAAGAGCTTAAGTGGAGGGCTCAGACGACCATGGATTTGAATCCCACCCCTCTGAGCTCAATTTTTCTTATTTGTAAAATAGGAGTGACACCAATACCAACTTCATAGGAATTGTGATAACTGAGACCATTCATTTCAGGGGCTTCCATGGCAACCAACCCAGGTTAAGTGGTCAGTTAAGTGTTGAGAACTATTACTACAATAAAATACATGATGAGACCATCAGCTGAGAAAGGGCAGAAAGCAGGAGGTAAAGGCAGAAAAACATGTCATGTGTATTTAAGTAGACTACTTCTCATAGCTTCAAAAACAACACAAAAAACAAGATGACCAGGAGACAGCAAGGGGTCAGCAGAAGCCAGCAGAGATGAACTTGTAATGGGCCCAAACAACCACACTGTCAGGCCAATCTTCCCTGCAGCACTCAACCACTGAACAGCAGGGTGGAGAGGAACAAATGGATGGCTGGGAGCATTCTGGTCTGGGGATGGCAAGGGTTAAAACAATTTGATGAGGGAAAGGGATCGGATCTGAGTGAAGAAGTAAGATTCCACCAGACCTGAGAGGGCAGGGTTGTGGGAGTGGGGAGTCAGATGAGGGTAAAGATTAAGCTAATGGATCATGAGGAATGGAAAACTGTCTAAAAATGAGTACCCTGATGGAGAGGGAGAGATTTAAAGGCCTGGGCATCTCACTAGCCATTTTCTCTCTCTCTCTCTCTCTCCCCTTTCAAGTACGCTCCAGGAACAACATGGGGCTTGCATGCACGACCCTGAGATCAAGAATCACAGGCTCTACTAAGCCAGCCAGCCATCCCTGTTTTCCTTCCTTTTTTTTTTTTTTTTTTTTAAAGATTTTACTTTTTTGTTTGACAGAGTGAAACACAGCGAGAGAGGGAACACAAGCAGGGGAAGTGAGAGAGGGAGAAGCAGGCTTCCTGCTGAGCAGGGAGCCCAATGCGGGGCTCCGTCCCAGGACTCCAGGATCATGACCTGAGCCAAAGGTAGACGCTTAATGACTGAGTCACCCAGGTGCCTTTTTCCTTCTGTTTCTGTTACTTATTCTATTTATCCTATGTTCAGTCTCTTACCTATGTGCCTTTGGTACATTCAATAATTTTTCTTTTAAGGTTTTTATTCATTTATTTGAGAGAAAGAGAGAGATCATGAACCAGGGGAGGGGGAGAGGAAGAAGTAGACTCCCCACTGAGTAAAGAGCCTGTGAAGGGCTCGATCCCAGTACCCTGGGATCATAACCTGAGCCAAAGGTAGATGCTTCATCAACTGAGCCACCCAGGTGCCCCTCGATCATCATTTCTAAGTACCAACACTAATTACAGTGAACCTATTCAGAGCCAAGCAGGCACTGTGCCAAGCACAGTTGCCATAATAATCCCACGGATCAGAAATTCTTTGATGCCATTCCTATTACTAAGCTTGCTCAGGGTAAGTGGTGGGATTGGGATTTGAACTTGGGTGATCTGAATCCTAACGCTAGGCAAGTAACCATGATACATGTAGCAATTTGAGCAGTAGGGTAGGTGACCTCAAGATGGCCCCAGCAGTCCCTGCCTCCTGGTCCCACCCTGTGCAAGTCCCTCCCCTTGTGGTGGGGTGGATTTTGTGGCTGGCTTCTAGCAGCAGAGAAGAGGAGAGGTCACTTTTGCGATTAGGTTACAAAGAGGCAGTATCTTCCATCGGGGATGCTCTCTCACTCACCCTCTGAAGGAAGCCAGCTGCCATATTGTGAGCCATTCAGTGAGAGGCCCATGTGGCAACGAACTGAGGAAGTTCTCTGGCCAACAGTCAGCACAAAACAGACCCTCAGTTCCAACAGTCCCCAAATAACAGAATCCTGCCAATTACCATATGCCTGAGCTCAGAGGCAGACACTTCCCAGTTGGGCCTTCCCACACACAAGATCACAGCCCCAGCCTACTCTGACTACAACCCTATGAGAGGCCAGGAGGCAGAGGCACTTAGCTAAGCCATGCCCAGATTCCCAACCCACTGAAAATGGAGGTAATGAATACAGATAATACTGGGGTTTTCTTTTTTGTAATTTTAAACTTTATTTGTAGATAATACTGGTTTTAAGGTGCTACATTCTGGGGTAGTTTATTGTGCCCTAACAGATAACTAGCACAAGCATCTACTCCATGCTTGACACTTCCTGACGTTGGAAACAGAGAACTATGTAAGATTCAGTCAGAGAGGGAAAAGCTTCTCTTGATTCCAAAAGAAGGTGGCCCAGGCACTAGGGTGCGAGGACCAGCAGTCAGGCCTAATGAGGGAAACCAGAAAACGTTCACAAAAGAGGTAAAGCTCGACTTGGGTCTTGAAGGATGAATCAAAGCTAACCAGACATGTAGGGTGGGGAATGGATAGTTTTACGGAGAGGGAACAGATATGTGCCAAAGTTCAGAAGATGGAACAGCAACTGAATTGTGGTTGCATGAGGCTGGCATCAGAAACAACCAAACAGGGACACCTCGGTGCTCAGTCAGTTAAGCGTCTACCTTTGGCTCAGGTCATGATCCCAAGGTCTTGGGATTGAGCCTAACATCAGGCTCCCTGCTCAGCAGGAAATCTGCTTCTCCCTCTGCCCCTCCCACTGCTCATGCTTGCGCTCTCTCTCATAAATAAATAAAATCTTTAAAAAAAGAAAACACCAAACAATGGAATGTCTTGTGTGCAAAACCTCCCAAACATCCCCAAAATGGTCATGCACAATACATACTTATTTATTCAAGAACTTGGGATACTCTGAAGTCATTTTTGGGTCAGAAGTCACAAACTGACATCCCATGAGGAATATGGCCTGCACACACGCCTGTCTGACTCACAAGGTTAGTTATGTTATTACTTCCAATTAGTTGTTAGTGTTTGACAGATAACGGGTTTCAAAAAAATATCCAGAAGTCCCGCTGTGATTAAAACAGCAGAAGATCTGGGGCACCTGGGTGGCACAATCAAGTGATGACTTGGTTTTGGCTCAGGCTGTAATCCCAGAATCCCGAGGTTGAGCCCTGCATTGGTTCGGTATTCTGTGGGAGTTGGCTTGGGGATTCTCTCTTCCTCTGCCTCTGCCCCTCCTCCCACTCACACTCATGCTCTCTTGCTCTCTCTCCTTGTTGCTCTCTCTCTCAAATAAATAAATCTTAAAAAAATAAAATAGCAGAAGATCTGCAAACTGAGCTTGCATTCCCATTTAACAACACTTGCCAGGAGTGAGGCAGCAGCTGTCCCCTTTAAACAGAGCGCATGCACTCCAGCTTGCTACAGTTCCCACCTGGCCAGCTGAAGACCTTTGACTTTGCATCTCTTTCTCTGGAAGACGCGTGTGTACTGAACATAAACATCACAGCTGTCAGGAGGATGTATTGGTGAACTCCCACCACCTCATCAACTGAGTGACCACTTGAAAGGATCAAGCAGAAAAAAGTATTGATTTAAAGCAATGATTCTTACCCTTTAATGTGTATGCGAAATCACCTGGAGTCTTGTTAAAATACAAATTCTAACTCAGTAGACCTGTTGAGAAGCCGGAGATTGTGCACGTTTAACAAGCTCCCGGGTGATATGGTTGCTGCTGGCCCAAGGACCACACTTTGAGTAGCCAGGCGGCAGGGGGCCTTGGCCTTGCCCTCTAGGCTCCAGAACCAGACTTCTTCTGGGATTGGAGCATGTCCTGTCTGCCAAAACAGCCTCTTCCAATTGGAGTCAGCCCCGGATTAGGGCTCTGCTGGGAAGAGCAGCTGAGCAAAACTAAAATAACAGGTGTGTTCAAAACTGATTCTTTCGGGGCGCCAGGGTGGCTCAGTCATTAAGTGTCTGCCTTCAGCTCAGGTCATGATCGTGGAGTCCTGGGATCAAGTCCCGCATTCAGGCCCCCCGCGCAGCAGGAAGCCTGCTTCTCCCTCTCACTTCCCCTGCTTGTGTTCTCTCTCTAGGTATGTTTCTCTCTGTCAAATAAATAAATAAAATCTTTTTTTAAAAAAAGAAAAATTATTCTTTCTAGAGTTTTGTAGAACCGTGGAAAGTAGCACTTATTGACATCTTTTGAGTGCCCTGGGTTATCTCAGCTAACCTCAATCCCCACCTCACACCATCTACCCACAAAACCCCCTCAACAACAAATTATTAAGTATAAGTGTAGGGGGCAAGAAAGTGAGCTGTGGAGCCAGATAGCCTAGGATCAAACCCCAGTCTGCCACTTATTAGCTGTGCAGCTTTGGACAAGTTACTAACCTCTCTCTGCTTCATTCAGTTTCCCATCAGGAAAACTGAAGGTGGTAAGAGCACCCGCCTCCTGAGATGTAACAGGGTGAAAACACAGACTGCATTCAGGAAAGCGTGTGGCGTATGGTAAGTGGCCAACAAAGACTTGATATTATTAATATCCCTTTTTTACAAATGTAGAAAACCAGCCTAAGAGAAGCTACTTTGGTCACACACTAAATGGTGGGCCCAGTTTTCTTTCCAATGACCCTATGGAATAAGGACAAAAAGGCCTGTGTGAGTAAGGCTGTATCTAGAAAAGAAAACAGACCACACCTGCCTTCTAGGTCCTTTTCTATCCTACTGTACAGCTCACTCTTGTCCAGCAGACTTTGGTACATGGCAATAATAATAATAAGTAAAATTTACTGAATATGTACATCATCTTATCTAATCCTTACAACAGTATTTTTTAAAAAGATTATTTATTTCAGAGAGAGAAACAGAGACAGAAAGCAGGCAGAGGGGCAGAGGGAGAGAATCTCCAGCAGACTCCCCACTGAGTGGGAAGCCCAATGCAGGGCTCCATCTCACAACCCTGAGATCATGACCTGAGCCAAAATCAAGAGCCCGGTGCTTAACGGACTGAGCCATCCAGGTGCCCCCCCTCACAACAATCCTATGATGTAAGCATCATTGCATTATTATTCCTCCACTTTGCAGATGGGTGTCTAGAGACTTGCCCAAGTTCACCTACTGCTAAGTTTTAGAGTTAGGACTCCAACCATAGCAGTCTGATCCAGAACCCAAGGAGCTATATTACCTGGATAAAATTGTGGATATATAGATTGCTTTGCTGATGAATTCTATCAACCGCCTAAGGAAGACGTAAAATCAGTTCTATATAAAACCTTCGAAAAAGGAGAAAAAGGAGAAATACTTCCCATCTGACTCTATAAGACCAACATTACCCCACTACCCAAAGATATTACAAAAAAACTGCAGACCAACATCTCTGATTATTCATGCAAAATTGCTAAATAAAATATTGGCATGTTGAATAAAACAGTACATAAAAAGGATAATAATTTTGACCAGTAAGTCTTGTCCCAGGAGTGTAAGCTTGGTTTACATTCAAAACTAAATCAAGTGATACACTATAGCAGCAAACTGAAAAAAGAAAAAAGAAAAAAAAAAAAAAAAAAAAAAAAAAAAAAAAAAAAAAAAAAAAAAAAAAAAAAAAAAAAAAAAAAAAAAAAAAAAAAAAAAAAAAAAAAAAAAAAAAGAAAAAAGAAAAAAGTATCTCACAGATGCAAAAAAACTCATTCCTGAAATTCCAAAACAAGTGGATTTTTTTACTCATTTATAACAAAAACTCTCTCTCAACAATGTAGGACTAGAAGGGAGCTTCTTCAACCTGGCAAAGAGCATCCAAATAACCTATAGCAAACATCACAATGAAAGAATGCAAACTTCTCCCCTGAGATAAGGGAGAAGACAAGGATAGGATGTCCTCTCTTAGCACTTTTATTCAACATGTAACTAAAGTTTCTAACCAGCAATCGGGGGGGGGGGGGAAGTAAATAAAATAAAGAAAGACACCCAAATAGAAAAGGAAGGAGCAAAACTGTCTTTATTTGGCATGATCATCAAGCAAAAAATCTGCTGGAATCAATAAGAAAGCTATTAGAACCAGTAAGTGGGCTTAGCAAGGTTGCAGGATATAACGTCAATACACAAAAATAAGTTAGATGTCTATATAACAGCAATATAGTCATAAATTGAAATTAATAAAATGATACAGTCACAATAACATCAAACACATGAAATACTTAAGAGATAAATCTGACAAAATATGTGAAATGCTCACACATTGAAAATTATAAAACACTGCTACGTTTTAGAAAAACCTAGAGAAATGGAGAAATACACTATGTTCATAAAGATTCAATATTGTTAAGACGATGTAAATTTTCCCAACTTTATCTATATGCAATCTAAATGGGAATCCCCAACAAGCTGGGTTTTTTTTTGGTAGAAATTGGCAAACTGGCTCTAAAATCTGGGGCACCTGGGTGGCTCAGTTGGTTGGGCCACTGCCTTCAGCTCCGGTCATGATCCCGGAGACCCGAGATCGAGCCCCCCATCGGGCTCCCTGCTCCACGGGAAGCCTGCTTCTCCCTCTCTCACTCCCCCTGCTTATGTTCCCTCTCTGGCTGTGTTTCTCTCTGTCAAAGAAATAAATAAAATCTTAAAAAAAAATAAATACAATAAAATGTATATGGGGCAAGGGCACCTGGGTGGCACAGTTAGGAGTCCAACTCTTGGTTTCAACTCAGCTCATGATCTCAGGGTTGTGAGATCGAGCCTCATGTCAGGCTCTGTGAGGAGTCTGCTTCAGATTCTCTCCTCTCTGGTCCTCCCACTTATGCCCTCTCTCTAAAATAAATAAATCCTTAAAAAACTAAATAAAATGAAATGTAAGGAAATGTAAACAACCAAGAAGAGCTAAATTACCTTTGGTGGGGGGGGGGAAGAATGATGTAGAGCACTAACACTATCTGATTTCAAGACTTATTATAAAGCTTTAGTAATCAAGACAGTGTGGCAATGGCATAAAGATAGAAAGATAAATCAGTAGATCAATGAAACAGTAAAAGTCCACAGACAGACCCACATATATATGGGCAACTGATTTGTAAAAAAGGCACATGGACAATTCAGAAAAACAACAGTGCCTTGAACACATGATATTGAAATAATTAGGTGCTCATATAAAAAAAGGAAAATGAACTTCTATCCATACCTCACATGATATATTGAGATTAATTCAAAATGTATCATAACTTTAAAAATAAAACTTAAAACTTTAAATCTTCGTAACATAGGAGAAAACCTTTCTGTAACCCTGATATGGGCTTTTTTCAGATTCATCATCAAAAGCATGATCCATAAAAGGACAAACAGGTAAGTTGGACTTGATCAAATTTAAAAACTTCTGCCCTTCAAAAGACACTGGTAAAAGAATGAAAAACAAGCTGAAGGCTGAGAGGATCATATATCTGATCAATCACACAGCTGACAAAACACTTGTATCCCAAATATATTAAGAACTCTGACAATTCATGATAAGCCAACAACCTGATTAAAAGGTCAAAATTCTTGGACACATCACCAAAGACATATCAACAGTAAATAGCATATGGAAAAAGACTCAATCTTCAGTCTCTAAAGAAATGTAAATTAAGGTCACATACTACTAGTAGTCCTACTAGAATGGCTAACATTTAAAAGATTGACCATACCAAATGCTGGTGAAGATGTGGACAAAACAGAAGCCTCATAGACTGCTGGCAAGAATGTAAAACAGTGGTTACTCTGGAAAATAGTCTGTCAGTTTCTTACCTTTTTAGGTAAAAATGTAACACATATAAACCAGCCATTCTACTCTCAGGTATGCACCCAAGAACAGATAAAAACATGTGTCCATAAAAAAATATGTACACATGTTCATAGCAGCTTTATTTTTTTAAGCCCAAAACTTAAAAAAAAATCCATCAACTGGTGAATTACAAACTGTGTCTACTATAAAATGGAATACTACTCAGCAATAAGAAGGAATGCAATTCTGATACATGCTAAGACATGGAAAAATCTCAAAATAATCATGCTGAGTGAAAGAAACGAGACTAAAACCCAGGGTACTTTATTTCATTTTGACAAAACTGTAGGAAATGCACTGCACACTGACAGAAGACAGATCAGGAGCTGTCTGGGAAGGCCTACAGAGGGGCACAGGAAACCTTTGAGGGTGATGGACACGTTTCATTATTTTGATCATGGTGATGGTTTCACTTGTGTAGCCACAGGTCAAAATTCACCAAACTGCACAAATGAAATATGTGCAACTTATTGTATACCAATTACTTCTCCGAGAGGCTGTTTAAGTAAAAGATTTTTCTTATAATTTTTTTTAAGATTTTATTTATTTGACAGAAAGAAAGTGAGTGAGTGAGAGAGCATGAGCAGGGTGAGGGACAGAGGGAAAAGCAGACTCCCTGCTGAGCAGGGAGCCCAACTCCACGCTCAATCCCAGGACCTAGGAATCATGACCTGAGCTGAAAGCAGATGCTTAACCAACTGAGCCACCAAGGCACCCCTAAGCATAATAAAAATTTTTAATTGGATAGATAGGTAGATGGGTGATGGATGGATAAATGGATGGACAGACAAGTGGGCGGATAAGTGAGTGGATGGATGGATGAATGGATGGTAATGGGTGGAGGGAGGGAGAAAGGGAGCCATCTTTCCTTCACTTGTGGCCTGAGAAGCAGGACATTTCCCACTGGGTTTTTGGACAAGCTTTCCTATCACCTTAGGGTTCCTTGGTTTTCCTGCTCATACTGCCCAGCTCCTGCCACCCTAAGGACCAAATCCTTGATCACTAATACCCTGTCATTATATTATATTCCCTCTGGGACGGTATGACCTTTGTTAGTTCAGAGCTTTTCATTTTCTTACCTCACTACATTCCCACTACATTAACACACCCAAAAAAAGGCATTCAATAAAGACTTTTCTGGTTAACTGATTTACTGATTAATTGAAAAATAAATTCTATAAGGTGTTAATTTTCTCAAAATCCAATGGGATTCAGGGAATTGGATTTTTTTTTAAAGATTTTTTTTATTTGACAGAGAGAAACACAGCTAGAGAGGGAACACAAGCAGATGGAGTGAGAGAGGGAGAAGCAGGCCTCCCGCCGAGCAGGGAGCCTGATGTGGGGCTCGATCCCGGGTCTCTGGGATCATGACCTGAGCCAAAGGCAGTCGCTTAACCAACTGAGCCACCCAGGCGCCCCAAGGGAATTCGATTTTTATTAAACCACTGACATTTAAAAAAAGGACTAGATCTTCCACTTGCAGATTTTTCCATAATTGCCCCATAATGCTTTTATAATCAGAAACTGGCTCTAAAAATAATAAGTACACATACCACTCAAATTTAAAAACAACAGTCTTGTCGGTTCATTGGCAACTGTGGCAAATCAGCCTGAGTCTTTTCACCGTGTTATGCCAGAAGTTGGCATCCCACCCTCCTCTCCTCTTTACGCTTAAAGTGGTTCTGGAAGATTCCAGCAGAAACCACAGAGTGAACTGAAACAATGGATTCATGGAACAAGACAATCAGGAAAGGGAGCCAAGGCCAAGTGAAGTTGTCGGCTTAGACAAAAGCTCTGATCCAGCAAATTTCTCAGAAAGTTCCATCTATATTTATAGCTTTGGAAAGCTTTGGGGAACATGGGACACTTGGGCTGATGGAATCCTGGCTCTGAGAGGTACTGGGAACAAAGTGTTCCCTCCTAGCTTGGACAGTGAGAAAGCCAAGAATTGGCTTTCTGAATCCTTCTTGATCTCAGAGGAGACTTCTGGCTTCCCTGTGCCCCCAGGGTCTTCCTTTGATAAATGGAATTTCATCTTCCCAACTTGACTCATAAAGCATACAGTAGTAACAACCACCACTTAGGTAGTTAGTACTTACTATGTTTGAGGCACTGGGCTAAGGGTTATTTCATTTTCACAAAAAAAATACCCTACTATTTTTACTGTCCATTGTAGAGATGGTGTAACTGAGGTGCATGGAGATGAAGTAATTTACTCAAGGTACACACTGCCAAGTAAGTGGTGGGTCAAGGATTTGGCTACCTGGCTCTAGAGCCTTAGGTCTCAACCTCCCAACTGCTGTGGGGCTGAGATTAATGTGATAAAATACAAATAGAAAAAGAGAGGGAACAACTATTTGCTCAGACTCTTTTTTTGAGCCAAGCCCCTTAACACCAATCACAACTACAAATTGCTCTCAAAAAGAAAAGTAAAATCAATACTGTTTATTTATCTAAATCAAATATAATTCAGCTGAAACCCACCTGGACCCCCCCAAAAATGGGGTTATTATTAACAGTCCCTGATTAGGCCCTTCACTCCATCACTTTCCAGGTCCCCCTTCTTTATGGGGTCCTAGAAAGCCCCAAGTCTCATCAGTGGTTGGCTCCCCACTTAGCATCCAGTCGTTCCATCGTTTCATGGAAAAAGATGGAGGGCATCCCAGGGAACTGCGACATCCCTGCCCCCATCTCCCATCCCCAGCCGGGGCCTCAGCATATCCTCCCATGGCTTCCCAGGCTCCTACCCATAGTGCCTGCTCTTCAGAGACAAATCCTGCCCCCTCTCGCCCCCCAGCACTACTTGTGGGTAAAGATTTCTGAAGACCAGGTGGTAGCTACGGTCACCATGGTATTTATTATACACCTTTACATCCAGGAACTCCTTAAGTTCATTATTCCATTTAATTCCACAACTAAGAAGCGTTACTGCCCCAGTTTTGCAGATAGAAAACTAAAACTTACAGAAATGGAGGGTTTTTGCCAAGGTCTCAGGGCTGGCAAGTGCTAGAGGTAGGACCTGAACCCAGGCAATCAGATTACAGAGACTCCACCGGCTCTCATAGCCCCATGAGGCAGCAATCATTACTCTCTTTTTACAGCTAAGTAGGGTTGAAGAGGTGAAGTAACTCGCTGCAGTTAACAGGGATAGAACCAGAACTCCACCTCGCACTGAAACAAAGACAGCCTACTTAAATCTTTGCCCACCTGAAAGTGCTTTGAAAAGCCAAGGAGTACATGCACACCTAAACCTTATTTTGCTCAAAAACCTGAGTTTGGGGGTGCCTGGATGGCGCAGTTGGTTAAGCTTCGGACTCTTGGTTTCTGCTTAGGTTATGATCTCAGGGTTGTGGGATTGAGCCCCACATCTGGCTCTGCACTCAGCATGGAGTATGCTTGAGATTCTCTCTCTCTCTCCCCCTCTCCCCCTTTCCCCTATTCTTTCTCTCTCTAATAAATAAATAATCTCTCCCCCACTCTCTCTCAAATAAATCTTAAAAAAAAAAAAGCCTCTGTTTTTGTCCCAGCCCCTAGAGTAAAATCAACAGGTTTTTCCTTAGGCTATTGGATCATGGAGACCAGGAATAAAGAAAGGCTCATGGTTCCTCAGAGGGCTCCACTCAATCACGGTGACAATCTGATCTATGCTAGAAAAATTTGCAAAAACCTGTGAGGAAATAATAGCAAATTTTTATATGGTGCTTACTATGTGTCAGGCCCTGTTTAAGCAATTTATAAACATATTCACTATTTAATCCTCCAAACAACTTTATTAGGTCAGTAACAACAGTGTGCTCTTAAAAGTTTAAGAAACAGCTCTTGGGGGACCATCTGCCCATGTCCCTGGTGAAAGCAATCTCACCGCGGCCAATTTCAGGATACAAATGTGAGGTCATGGGCCTCAGAGTTGGGAAGAGATGTGCAGGGAAACACCAACATATCACTGCCATCAAAAGCACTTTTGCAAGAAATACTACTAACCATCTCGCCTACGGCTTTTCTTGCAAAAGCGCTGTGTCTTTCGGGCTTACATGTCAGCCCACAGGTTTTCCTTTGTGCTTCTCTCAGGAAACACAGCCAGTGCATTTGGTGGGAGACCTGCAGAAGGGCTCTGGGTTTTAGCGCAGCTTCTTCTCAGGACCCTTCTGAGGCCTCCGCCTACCTCCGCCTGCCTGGCAGCACCGCTCTCTGGCTCCCGGGCCCTGCGATTGGCTGCAGACGCCTCACCTGGCTGTGGTCCACATTCGGCGGGCTGGGCCTTGCCCTCGAGGCCCAACTGCGCCTGCGTTCAAACCGCACATCCATTATGGAAAGGAGGGTCCCTTAATGTAGCGCAAATTATAGCTGGAACACAAGCAAATTGCCGGCTTTTACTAGCACATAAACTGAGCGGAACCTTTGAGATAGATCCGCATTACCCTAAACGGCATCCATAATTCATACCTGCAGCAGAAATGCTTCCCTCTCCGAGGGCTGGAGCCGATCTATTATTGATGGGCCCCTTAGAAGGCCAGGACAGCGTGTTTCTCATGCTCCAGCCATCTGCCGGCGTGGTCAATTCCTCAGGCGGCAGCAGCACATTTATTCATCAGAATCAACTCCCAATTAGTTTCCTAGTAGGACCCGGGGGGGATTTATTTGAGGAATCAAAGTGAGTGTTTCTAGAACAGTACCCCCATTCCACTCCTGTGATGCTAATCAATACATACAGAGGAATGAGCAGCAGGCAAGCATTCCTGTTCGCTCAGAAATGCTGCTGCCCTTGGTCGAACTTACGGGGAGCAAAACAGAAAAGCTATAGCTCCTCCCTCCCCGCAGAGGGCCTGGGATGGCCAGGAGCTGCCTGGGGTCTGTGCAGAAGCCACTGGATTGCGGAGCAAGACAACACCTGATGGAA
Source organism: Spilogale gracilis (assembly GCA_004023965.1). NCBI lineage: Eukaryota > Metazoa > Chordata > Mammalia > Carnivora > Mephitidae > Spilogale > Spilogale gracilis. Next base: position 54,968 of record PITA01003590.1, read on the forward strand.
AACACAAGGATTCTAGATCTCCAAGGCGCTTTGTGAAAGTCCTTAGAAAAACTCTCTGAGACGGGCATTTACAATATTCTCCTTTTTATACATGGGGAAACTGAGGCTAAGTAACTCACCCAAGGTCACACGGTTGGTTAAGTGGCAGTACTAAACTCTGTAAGCCCAGAAAATCTGATTCCAAAATGCAAGGGCTTAACCACTACTCCATGCTGCCACCTGGAGGGGGAGGAAAGGGAAGCCACAACAAATCCCTAGTGAAATGTGAATCTATAGCTACAATAATTCGACGACAGACAGGTTCACAATAACTGCAAGGGACCGGTTAAGTAAATGTCGGGTTTGTTGTTTTTTTTTTGATGTTACTGCTACTTCATATTGTGATTTATTATTTTACATATATGCCTAATTTTAAATGACTAAATTAATTAGTGCTTATTAATAAACACAAATGGTTTTAAAAGACTAAATCTTTCTTAAAATTTTATTTATTTTTTTGAGAGACAAAGAGCACAGGGTAGGCAGAAGGAGAAGAAGAAACAGACTCCCGCAGGGAGCCCAACGTGTGATTCAATTCTAGGTCCCTGGGATCATGACCAAAGGCAAAGGCTTAACCAACTGAGCCACACAGGTATCCCTTTATTATTTTTCTTAAGATTTATTTATTTTAGAGGGGGGATACAGTGGTGAAGGGTAGAGGGATAGGGAGAGAAACTCCAGCAGACTCCTAACTCAGTGAGGATCACAATATGGGGTTCTGCCCCATGACACAGAGATCACAACCCCAATGAAAACCAAAAGTTGGACACCCAACCCTCTGTGCCACGGAGGCACCCCAAGACTAAATCTTTTTAAGTGGGGAGTTGGGGGGATGGAGGATTAATCATGAAAGGAGTACCCAGAATTTAAAAGGCTGAGATATACTAGGCAAAGATATAGCCATTAGGGTTTAGAGCCCAAAGGAAGCATTCATCAAGCGCATATGCCTGTTAAACATCTTCCCAGTACCAGGCTGTGTGCAAGGCACCGAGGATACAAGAACCAACACGGCATAGATTCTAATATCCCCAACAGACTAGTCAGGTAGAGAAACAACTAACTCCAACATGTGGCAGAGTAACACAGGGCTGGATATAAACAAGCCTGCCCACCACCACGACCCTTCTTTCCTATGCCGGGGGAGGCTGGCACACTTAATAAACATGAAAGTCACAATCCTATGGCACTTTGTCTGTTTGCTAGTCTACTTCTGCCACAGGACTCTAAGCTTGGTTGGGGGCAGGAACTGGGCTGTGCTCAGTTTTGTACCCTTTGGTGCTCAGTACTGTGTCTGAACACAGCAGGTGCTCAGTGCATGTTTGCTGAATGGATCCATCGCTGAGTAAATGAATGAATGAAGTGTTAGAATGTAAGAGCAACGAATGAGCGTAGACTGACAGCTCACGTAGGCAAGCCTGACTGCAGTCTAGAAAAACACGAGCCCGGGACTGTTGCCCCAGCCTAGCTCTCACAAAATCTAAGTGGCATTTTGCATCAAGGAACCAGCTCCACTAAAGAGTTAGGGCTAGACAGGGCACTTACCTCCTTTCTTCCTGACTCTTGCACAAGGCTGGTTTCCACATTTCTTTCTAGATCCCACCCCTTCATTTATGTTCTGCCCTCTATTTTCTCTACCTTTAATGGGAGCTGCTTCTTTAAGCTTTCCTTCTCGGTGCCAAAACAATAGCTCCAATCTCCTCAAAGTTAAAATAATGAAAGCAATACTCCTCTATATCAACTATCCCTTCCCTCTTCCCAGAGCCAAGCGTCCAGTCTAGACAAAGAAGCTTCACTTCCATGCAGGCCCAGAGGGGGTGCCATCTCACCGTGCCAGGAGAGGACCCTGGGTCTGGGAGCACAGCTCTACAGAACAGTGTGAAAGGAGTTGAGGTCCACTCACTCCTCAATCTGCTGCTCTCTAGTTCCCAGCATGGCACTGAAACTGTCTTGAGTGTGGTTGGAGAGAACACTATACTGCCAAGCCAAAGGGGCATTCTGGGTTGTGACCTTGGCTTCTCTGCAGTGGGGTGGCACAGTTGTCCCTTCCTTCCTTCTCCATCCCTGGCTTCCAAGGTTCTACTCCCTCACCTTTCCCTTCTCCCTCTCAGAGTGCTCCTCAGTCCCCTCTACCTGTCTCTTAGTTCTTGGCTCTTTCATATTCTCCTTCCTTCCATTCTAGATGATCCTGTCCAGGTCTTGGACTTATACTACCTCTTCATCACCAAGAACTCATAGCCCTGCACTCTCTGCTGAGTTCCAGCTCACCTGGAACTCTTCCTCATCTCCTGAATCCAAATTGTCAGCAACTCCTATGGATCTGACTTTACTACTTCATGAATCTACCTTATTATCCCTACTGCGGCTTAGTTCTGACCCTCACCTGACTCCTTGCCTCCCTGTTACCCTCCATGTACATATCCCACCCAGCTGCCAGCATGACTTCCCAGTAGAATGAGGTTCTCTGTACCCTTCATCTCTTTAATACTTCCTCATCCTCACCCCAGAGAGGACATCTTTCAACAGCATTAAATCAAAATACTGTATTTCATCCAACCAAAAACACCCTGATGCTGGTGGGTTGTTTAGAGTTTACAAGAAAATGTCAAAGGAAAGTTTTCATACAATGTAGTTAACATCATTTGTAAATGCACAGAGCAGGGGGAAGGGCAGGAGGGCGGGAGGGAGAAGGAAGAAAAAGAAAGAAAAAAAAGGATGAAAGAGGACAAGAAACTAAGAAAACGTACTTCCAAGAGACTATTCTAAGGTAAGACTGTTCTAAGGTAATTCTCTATGGACAAATGGGACCCACAATCATGACGCCCTCCTCTGGATTCTGACTATACCCATGACTGGCTCCAAGAAAGCCTGGTTCTTTCTGGTGATGTGCTGGTTCCTTCCAGATACAGCGGGTCATAAAGGCAGTTTTACACGTAAAATGTAAATTCCATCTCATTGTAAAACTTTTTAGAACACTTTGATGCCCTATCTACAGGAAAAAGTCCAAAATGTGAAAGAGCATTATGAAGGTCAGGACTCGGAGAATGTTGAAAATATCACAACACCCCTAACAAACTTCCCCCATATACAGAGCGGCTACTACTGCGGGTGGGTACGAGTGAGTGAGATGCTGCCATGCTTACTGTGCCTGGCCTGGCCTGCCCAAGAGGCCAGCACCCCATCATTCCCCAATAAATCAGGAGGTCATTTTTCACTGAACTGAAACTCAATACTCCCATCATTTTCTCCCCTAACCAGCCCCGAGATTGCTCTGTGCTCTTTATTACCTTTCAATGACTTAAGCCCCTGAACTGAATAACTTCATCAAGGTGTCAACCTAAACAGATTTTCCCCATAATGGCCCAACTCTCACAGGTTCTTAATGAAAAATATTGATTCCCAAGGATTAGTTGCAGATTTATGTGTTGGGATGCTGATCTCTCTGTCACCTAGCACCTTATCAGTGGGTGAAAGGACCTAGTTCCCCTTCATGGTTTTAAAAAAGCAATCACTGGCTATGTCAAGGGGCAGCTTAGGTCCAGAAAAACAAATAAACTTCTGTGTCTGGATCCCTTGGAATACTTAACAGATGGGGTCAGGGGGTGCCAAGACACCTGTCTGTTTTCCCTCATTAGTATTTTCACTGGTTGGGCTCTTGGGGACCAGGCACCGAGAAGCAGGAAGGAAATGTGACAAGCAGCCCTCCTGGTATGACTGATCCCAGGGACACAGTCTGGAAAAAAGCATGTTGTCTGGGGCTGAAGACACCAACTGGAAGGAATTCAGCAGCTGCTGTCTCAGAGCGGCATTCAATCAACACCAGCCTAAGGTTGGCTCTGCCAACTCACTCTGTTAAATGTGATTCTCGGGGGATGAGGTTAAGACTCTGGCACCTAAAACCTCAACAAGCTGCACAGCAACATCTCTCCCATCACCCAGAGGTGGCTGGAATGGAATATGATTCATTCATTATTTGGTAAATAAATATCTATTGACAGCCTACTACTAGCTAGGTATAGTGCTAGCCATCGAGGACACCACAGTCAGCAAAATCAGATATAGGTTCCCACCCTCATGGAAAAGACAGACAAAAAAAAAAAAAAAAAAAAAAAGAACACAAATAGATGCAGAATTGCAGATGTGACAAGATGCTGGGATTAGGGACAGAAACCCATAAAAAGGGGATCTACCTGGTGAGATAGGTTAAGAGACATTTCTCTGAGGAAGCGATAGTCAAAGTAACAACTGAGGATGAGGAGTCCTCTGGAAAAGCAGGGAGGGAGGGGAACACTCAGGCACAGAAAGTAGTATGTGCAAAAGCCCTGATTTGGAGGGAGCCCAACACCAGCACCGACTGGAGTGCAGGAAAGGGGGGAGTATGGCCTGAGAGGGATCTAGACAGGAAGGCAGAGGCCAGACTGTGAAGTTGAGCCCCGATTCTAAGAACAATAGGAAACCAAAGGATTTTAAGCAGAAGGGTGACCTGATCAGATCCACACTTTGCAAAGACCACTGAGGCTTCTCTGTAAAAGTGGGTGGAAGCAGAAGGTAGACAGAAGACAGTGGTGGTCTCGGTGGGAGATGAAGCCATGATGCTGCCAGAGAGGGAGAAACATGGACAGAATCCAGGAATATTTGGGAGAAAAAATCAGCAAGCACTGGTGCTGAATTGAATGTGAGGTGGGTAGAGGCTGAGGCAAAGGAAGGGACGAGGATGACTAGCTGCTCCTTCTCTGAATTGATGACCTCCTCAGTTGAGGCCATCAAAGGTTATCTAACCCTGAGAAGTCCCTAGAGCAGGGCTGGCAAAGTTCTGTACCAGGACAGAGAGAAAACATGTCAGGCTTTGAAAGTCTCTGCTAGGGGGCGCCTGACTGGCTCAGTTGTTAAGCATCTGCCTTCAGTTCAGGTCATGATCTAGAAGTCCCAGGACTGAGCCCTGCATCAGGCTCCCTGCTCGACAGGAAGCCTGCTTCTCCCTCTCCCACTCCCCCTGCCTGTGTTCCCTCTCTGTGTTTCTCTCTGTCAAATAAATAAATAAAAACTTAAAGAAAAAGAGAGAGAGCGAGGAAGGAAGGAAAGATGGATGGATGGAAGGAAGGAAGGAAGGAAAATAAAGTCTCTGTTACCTGCTCTGCTGTTGTAAAGGAAAAGCATCCAGGACAACAGGTAAACAAATGGGTGTGCTGTGTTCCGATAAAACTTTATTTACAAAACAAGTGGCCAACCCTTCTTGCTATAGTTTTGGGACCCCTACCCTAGAGAACCTGGAGGAATCTGAAAACAAGCCTGAAATCCTGGATTCCCCAGGCCCCAAAAGCTGGAGTATTCCATTGAATTGGGATGTTCATTTCAAGGCCTGGAAGCCTTGGACCTCCCCAGGGAAATCAAGTAAAGCACTGAGGACTCTGGGGACCCCAGAGCCCCACAGAAGACCTGCAGAAAGGGTCACTGGGAGACTCCCAGAGCTGGATCTGGACAGATAAAATAGATGTCTAGCTTCCCTGGGGCCTCCTCAGAGACCCCAACACCTTCCAGAAAGGAAACCCAGAGCAAGTCGTCCTACACATTTTCATCTGTACTTGAAACAGGATTTTAGAGGGACATCAGAAGGGCACCCAAGAAACTAGTAAGTGCTCTTCTGTAGGCCTGGGAGTCGAAATGAGACTTTCACATATATACCTTTTATATTGTTTTGATTTTTGAACCATAGGAATATACTACTATAATAATACTACACTATATAATACTGTAAGTATTATCTGCTCAAAAAAATTAGTAAATAAATTTCTTCATAAAACACACTCTGGGGGCGCCTGGGTGGCTCAGTTGGTTAAGCGACTGCCTTCGGCTCAGGTCATGATCCCGGAGACCAGGGATCGAGTCCCACATCGGGCTCCCTGTTCGGCGGGAAGCCTGCTTCTCCCTCTCTCACTCCCCCTGCTTGTGTTCCCTCTCTGGCTGTGTTTCTCTCTGTCAAATAAATAAAATCTTAAAAAAAAAAAAACAAAAAAAAAACTCTATTTCTACAGGGACCATTAGATTTTAACTATGAAAAAGACCCATATTTATCCCTGAAGTCACAAGCTAAAATTAGGCCTGGGGCAGGTGTTTTCAGCTGTACTGCACTTGGAACCGTGGAGCTGGTTGTGAAAAATTAACAAAAGCACCCTTTTCTGGGTTGATTCTCAGGTTTGCTCCCTCAGTTAGTAGAAGTCTACTTCCAGCTTCTCCTCTTATGTTTTTACAACCCCCATCTCCAGGTAACAGCCCCTACTTTTACTGGGGGAACTTACCTCCCGTGTTGGAGACACTCTGGTAGGACTGTCAATCAAGAGGCTCTGCCCCCCTAGATGCTGGTCATGTGACCAGGCTAGGCCAATCAGATTCCCTCTACCCGGACCAAGCCTGGAGGGGATCTCCCAGAGAAGGAGACTTGTAAAAGTGCCTTGAAGGATTTTCTGTTAGTTCCTGCTACCTAGATCTTTGGAGAAGCTCTTTCCAAAGGTATGGTTAGTTGACCTTTGTTTCCATTTTAATTATCTTATTTTATTTGACTAAACTGGCCAGTATCCATGTTTGTGAGTCGATACGATGAAGTGATCCTGCTTAACTATTTCCAATGTGTCCTTGTGGCTTACAGTGAAAGGCACACTGATGTACAAATCTCACCAAACTCTGGCTCAGGACACCCCCCCCTCCCCTTCCTCACTAGACACCCTCTGCTTCAGCCCACCAGAATTTCTGCCCTTTCTCCAGAACGCATGAAGTATATACACCTCTGTGCTTTTGACACCTAAAAAAATTCCTACTGATCATTTGAGGCAGCAGATTGGGGCAGATCAAAGTGCCAGTCCTGGTGCCAGTCTACAGTCAGTGATTGCTTTTTGAAAAGCCCTGTGCTCCAACTATGAGACTGATCAGGCACTTTTCCCTTGAGAAACATGGCAGAATCTACCACAAGTCTAGGACCCCCTGAGCCCATTTCAGAGATCTGAGATGATAGTGTTGTGGCTATGACAGAACTGAATTCATCTGTTTCTGCCAGTTGGTCTTGGGCAAGATGCTTCCTCCTTCAAGGCCTCAGTTTTCTCATCTGTAAAAATAAGGATATGAATTCTGCCTTCATACTTGAAAGGGCTTATTTATATATTAAACAAACACCCTATACGAGACATTGTCCTAAAGGCTTTACATATATTGATTTATGTAATACTCAGACCATCATAAGGCAGATACTATTATTATCCCCAGATGAGGAAACTGAGGCACAGAGACATTTACTTAGTTGTCCAAGGTTACAGAGCTGGTATAGGCACGAAATGAAAGATTGCATAGAAACTACTTAGCACAGGGCCCATGAGATAATACATGTTTCATAAAATGCGAGTTATATGGACTAAATTGTGTGCCCCCAAAATTCGTATGTTGAAGCCTTCACCCTCACTGTGACAGTATTTGGAGATAGGGCCTTTAAAGGGGTAACTAAGACTAAATAAAGTCATAAGGGTGGGGGTCCTAATCCAGTATGATTGATGTCCTTTTTTTTTTTTCCTAAGATTTTATTTATTTGATAGAGAGAAACACAGCCAGAGAGGGAACACAAGCAGGGGGAGTAAGACAGGGAGAAGCAGGCTTCCCGCTGAGCAGGGAGCCCAATGTGGGACTCGATCCCAGGTCTCCGGGATCATGACCTGGGCCGAAGGCAGTTGCTTAACCAACTGAGCCACCTAGGCGCCCCAACACTGATGTCCTTCTAAGGAGGAGGAGACACATGGGATGCACACACACAGAGAAAAGGCCATGTGAGGACACAGCAAGAAGACAGCCATCTGCAACCCAAGGAGAGAGACCTCTGGAAAAACCAAACCTGCCAGCACCTCAATCTTGGGCTTCCAACCTCCAGAACTCTGAGAGGTACATTTCTGTTGTTTAGCCACCATGGGTGGGATTTTTGTTATGGCAGCCTGGCACACAAATACACATTTGAAGACCCCACCTTGTGGTGGAAATCCCAGCTGTTTTTCAAATCGTCATCTGACAACCTCCCACCAGGACATATTTTCCTTCAGCGACTCCCTGCCCCGTTCAGGATAAAGTCAGACATCCTCAGCAAGATCTATTGGGCCTTCCAAAATACCTCTCAAGTTTCCCTTCTGTCACCCATCCAGTCCCACCCTCAGTTCAACCATAACAAATAACACGCCAGGGCTTTGTACATACCATTTCCTCCTCTCATGTCCTCCTCCTCTCATGCCTTCACCCATCCTACTTTCCTGATAGTTCCTAGGCATTCTGCAAGACCCAGCCTCAGTATTTCTTCTGAGGTTTTCACAGAACTTCCTGGGCGGAGTTGGATACTTGCTTCTCTGTGCCTCTGCCATACCTTGCACATGGTTCTGTTGTATTACACCGCTGCTACCTGACCTAGTGTCTCTCTACCATCACCACCACGACCACCACCATCATCTTACAGAATGAGTTTGTTTAGGAGACCGCCTTTGTAATTAAATCAAACTTCTTCCATTATCTGTCACTTTGTCTACTGTTCAGGGTTCGAATCCTAGGTAGAAAGCATCAGAGTATCCCAGTTTGGTTCCTGCACCCACTCCACATCTAGGAGAGGATGGGGTCTCCAGCTACTGTTCCATGAGCCTGAAGCAAGTGGGAGGAAGGTTATTCCTCAAAAGAAAAGAGAGTCTAATAGTTGACTCACATATATATAAATGATTTTCAACAAGGGGCCAAGTTAATTCAATGAGAAAAGGGTAATCTTCCAACAAATGGCACAAACACAATTTGATATCCTTATGTTAAAAAATGAACCTAGACCCTTAACTCTTACTACATGCAAAATGTTAACTAGAAACAGAACATAATCCAAATATAAGAGCTAAAACTCCTAGGAGAAAACATAACAGGAAACTTTTATGACTCCAGTTAAGGCAAACATTTCTTAGTATTGACATTAAAAGTACAATCCATAAAAGAAAAAGTTGACAATTGGACTTCATCCAAATCTCAAACTTTTGCTCTTTAAAATAGACAGTGCTATGTAAAACGTAAAGAGAAACCACAGACTAGAACATTTGCCAAACAGGTATCTGACAAAGGACTTGTATCTAAAATAATGAATGGTTATAATTCCATAATAAGGAGTCAGACAACTCAGTTTTTTAATGGGCAGAATGTTTGAACACTTCCCCAAAGAAGATACACCAATGGGTAATAAGTGTGTGACAAGGTACACACACCATTAGCCATCACAGAAATGCAAACTGAAATCACAATGAGATGCCACAATATATTCAGAAGGGCTAAATAAAAAAGATGGATAAATCAAGGGTTAGGACAGAGAGTAGCTACAGTCCTCATGAGAATATAAAATGGTACAACCACTTTGAAATGATCTCGTAGTTTCTTTAAAAATTACTGTGTACAACCCAGCAATTTCTCTCCTAAATACCTACTCAAGAGAAGTGAAAATATGGGTTCACACAGAGACATGTATGCAGTTGTGCAGAGGAATCCATAACAGAAAAAACTGGACAATCTGAGTACCCATCTGTTGGTGAGTGGATAAAATAGGGTTTATATCCATGCCAACAATAAAAGGAAACTCTGGATACATGCAACAACATAGATCTCAAAGACACTAGGCTGGGGTGCCTGGGTGGCTCAATCATTAAGCCTCTGCCTTCAGCTCAGGTCATGATCCCAGAGTCCTGGGTTCAAGCCCTGCATCGGGCTCCCTGCTCAGCGGGAAGCCTGCTTCTCCCTCTCTCATTTCCCCTGCTTGTGTTCCCTCTCTAGCGGTGGTTCTCTCTGTCCAATAAATAAATGAAATCTTTAAAAAAAACACTAGGCTAAGTGGAAGAAGTCAGCCACAGAAGACTACCTGTTATACAGTTCAATGTACAGGAGATTTCTAGAGAAGATGAACTGTAGAGATAGAAACACATTGGTGGTCGCCTATAGCTGGCACTGGGAGCAGGCTTCAACCAAAAATGGGAATGAGGGAACCCTGGAGAGTGATGGAGTATTCTAAAACTGGATTGTGGAGGCAATTGCACAATTATATTAATTTGCTAAAAACACATCGAACTATGCATTTAAAATGGGTGAATTTTAATGCATGTAAATTGTGCCTCAATAAAGCTTTTAAAAATAAGTGATAAACTATGAAACAAAACAAAACAAAAAAGAACAGGAAACCAATGCTATCAGATGGGTTTGGAAAGAAAAACACAAAACACATATTATCACATTTTATGCACTAGGACAGTGAGAAACAGTGACGTGCTCGATGTCACATGGCTAGTAAGTGACAGAACCCAGATGCAAACAAAGGTCAGCTCTTTGGCCCCAAACCCACTTTGCTGACCCACTAAAGCAAGCTTTCTTTCCTACTGTGCATCCTGCCTCCATTCAGCACCGCTGCGGATGGAGCCATCATGAGGACTCTGCTCACATCGCAACGTGACCAGAATGCTCATCCCAATGACATGTAAGCAAGAGACACACAGCGGCCTGATGTCCTCGGGACGGTTCATTTAAGTTGCGACTGTTACTCTTCTTTGAGCGTGGTGTGCTTGGGTTCATTTGGTGCTTTTTGTATATTGCTCATCTGGCAGAGAATTACTACTCTACTCTACAAGTTCCCACAGATGGCTTTATTTTCCATTGCTATTAAATTGGTTTTGAACAAGACATAATTCTTCAAGTGCCTAGTGAGCTCTCTGGGTTTGCTCAGGCAAGATTCCATAAAAATGTAAATAATCAGAACACTTCTGGGATTATTTATCACAACTGACTTGCGGCTGTAAATTTATGTATTAATTTCAAGTATAATCTACAGTGGGGAAAAGATGAACAGTTGAAAACAGACTCACCCACCTAATATCCTCTCTATGTCCGCATTTCCCCTTGGCTTCCAAGGAATATACTATAGAATGGCCCACAGATCTGGGTCTGAAAGACACTGGACAGCATCAGAAAGATTAGGTGGCAAGCAGGAAAAAAATCATCCCTCAGCAAGCCATAGGCTGGTCTCTTACCATTCCCCCACTCTTGGAACTCCAGCCACACCAGCCTTCTTTTCCTTCCTCCTGCTGATTCCTGTCTCAGGACCCTTGCACATGCTCCCTTGGCTTACAATGTTCTTTCCTCCTCTTTTTTGCCTGGTTCAACTGTACTGAACCTTCAGCTCTTGGCTCAGCATCACAAAAATCCTTCCATGCTTACCCATCCACCACATGAAACCTACTCTGGTGGTAGCTTGCTTTCTCATCCACAGCACTACACACAACTCTAATTCTTCATTGTTGTGTGTTTTTTTAAAACTTAATGCCTGTCTCCCCTACTCAACTTTAAACTTCATGAGGGCTGGGCCCATGTCCTTCGTCACCTGTACCCTGGCAGAGAATATGTATTAAATGAATTAACAGGCCCACTTAGAGTAGAAGAACATAGCTGGGCTTCCGGGGCTCTGTCCCAACACACTCAGATCCCTTCATCACTGTCTGCACGCAAGCACAGGTGTGCAGCTCCAGATGTGCCTTCACTCAGCCACACCTGTATCTCCTTGCCAGGACTGCTCTCATTTTGCCTGGATATGCCAAGAGCCTGGAGTGGTTAGGTACTTCCATTCCCTTTAGCCCTTAACCAGTTAGTGACAGGTACAGGGGTATAACCTTACCAGCCCTCTTGTCTCTGTGGGACAACTGTCAGGCCTTAGTAACCTGTACTGCATTTGGAGCTCCCCTGTGGAACTGAGGACACGCTGACCCTCCATGGGACCTTACTTGATGATACCACACTCTTCTTGCCTCTTCCAGTCCCCCCATTCCACTTCCCTGAGAATTTCTAATAATCATTTTACACAAATCCTCATCGCAGGGCTACTTCTGGAGAGACCAACCTAAAACCGAGAGCCTGCTACTGGAAAAGTTTCTCACTGAGCTGTGATTAACATCATAAATTTTAGTGCAAGAAAGCACTGCAGTGAGACCATTTGCTGGTTCAGATGAGGATAGGTCCTGCTGGTAACTCTCTAACTGGTGAGAGTCATGTCTATAAAGAGAGAGCACTTAAAACCCTCCACTTTCCAATTTTCACAGACGTGACCCAGTGCCCTACTAAAAAGGAGTCATGAGGCTGTGCACCTAGCCTTCCAATCAAACTGGAAATGGAAGCCTACTGGCAAGACTGTCATGAGGATGAGGAGCCAAGATCATCTCTACCTGCTCCTTCTCCAGGATTTCAGCTCAGGCTAGGCAAGAGCAGGACCAAGCCTGTGGGTGGTGACAAGGGGGCCTGTATGACTAGAGGATCTTAGGGGGAGGAAATGCAGTCTGTTGAAGTCTATGCATACACAATCAAATGAGATTTAATAATGGGGCATATTTATTGAGGAATTTGCAATAAGGCAAAGTCACATGGTGTTATGAGAGGAAGGGTCAGGGGAAACTTATATAGATGGGATTGGCTTAAAGGCCTCTCTGAGGAGGTCCATTAAATTCAGCAGTAGAGAGTTAGCTACATGAGGAAGTACACTGGCCCCCACCAAAGAGGTCCATGTCCTGATCCCTGGAGACTATGAATCCATTATCTTCCATGGCAGAAGGCATTTTGCAGATGTGACTAAGTGTAGAACTGTGAAGTAGGGAGGTTATCCTGGATTAGCCCATGGGGCCCACTCTCTTCACAAGGGTCCTCATAAGGGAAAAAGGGAAACAGGAAGCAGAGGTCCAAGTGATGTGACCAGGAGCCAAGGCATCCAGGCAGCCTGTACTTCTGGAAAAGGCAAAGAAATGGATTCTCTCTATATAGCCTCCAGAAGGAGTATACCTTGATTTCAACCCACTGAGACCCACCTAGGACTTGTTACCTCCAGAACTATTAGATAAGAAATGTGGGGGGGGGGGTTGCTGTTGTTATTTAGGGAACGTTTTGGTTTTAGTTTTGGTTTGTTTTGGTTTGTTGTCAAAGAGAGTGAGCACAAGCAGGGGGAGGGGAAGGAACAGAGAGAGAAGCAGACTCCCCGTGGAGCAAGGAGCCTGATAGGGGACTCGATCCCAGAACCCTGGGATTGTGACCCAAGCTGAAGGCAGACACTTAAACAACTGAGCCATCCAGGTGTCCCGAAATGTGTGTTATTGGATACAAGGGTTGTTCAACATTTGCAAATCAATCAATGTGATAGAACAAATCAGTAAGAGAAGAGAGAAGAACCACATGGTCCTCTCAATTGATGCAGAAAAAGCATCTAACAAAATAGAGCATCCGTTCCTGATGAAGACTCTTCAAAGTATACCGATAGAGGGAACATTCCTCAATCTCATAAAATCTATCTATGAAAAACCCACAGCGAATATCATTCTCAATGGGGAAAAACTGGCAGCCTTCCCATTGAGATCAGGAATAAGACAAGGATGCCCACTCTAGCCACTATTGTTAAACACAGTGTTAGAAGTCCTAGCAACAGCAATCAGACGACAAAAAGAAATAAAAGGTATTCAAATTACCAAAGAAGTCAAACTCTCTCTCTTTGCAGATGACATGATACTTTACATGGAAAACCCAAAGGACTTTACCCTCAAACTACCAGAACACATACAACAATTCAGTAATGTGGCAGTATACAAAATCAGTGCACAGAAATCAGTTGCATTCTTATACATTAACAATGAAAATATAGAAAGGGAAATCAGAGAATCAATTCCACTTACTATAGCATCAAAAGCCATATGATACCTAGGAATAAACCTAACCAAAGAAGTTAAGGATCTGTACTCGAGGAACTACAGAACACTCATGAAAGAAACTGAAGAAGACACAAAAAGATGGAAGGTCATTCCATGCTCATGGATCAGAAGAATAAACATTGTTAAAATGTCTATACTGCTCAGAGAAATCTATACTTTCAATGCCATCCTGATCAAAATTCCACCAACGTTTTTCAAAGTGCTGGAACAAACAATCCTAAACTTTATATGGAACCATAAAAGACCCCAAATTGCTAAGGAAATGTTGAAAAAGAAAAACAAAACTGGGAGCATCACATTGCCTAATTTCAAGCTTTATTACAAAGTTGTGATCACCAAGACAGCATGGTACTGGCACAAAAACAGACACAGACCAATGGAAGAGAGTAGAGAGTCCAGATAGATGGACCCACAACTCTATAGTCAAATCATCTTCAACAAAGCAGGGAAAAATATCCAGTGGAAAAATGACAGTCTCTTCAATAAATGGTACTGGGAAAATTGGACAGCTACCTATAGAAGAATGAAACTAGACCATTTTCTTACATCACACACAAAGATAAATTCAAAATGGATGAAAGACCTCAACATGAGGCAGGTATCTATCAAAATTCTACAGGAGAACACAGGCAGTAACCCCTTTGACACCAGCCACAGCAAGTTCTTTCAAGACATGTCTCCAAAGGCAAAGGAAACAAAAGCAAAAATGAACTTTTGGGACTTCTTCAAAATAAAAAAGCCTCTACACAGCAAAGGAAACAGTCAACAACAACAACAACAACAACAACAACAACAACAACAACAACAAAGAGGCAACCCACGGAATGGGAAAAGATATTCACAAATGCCACAATGGACTGATACCCAAGATCTATAAGAACTCCTCAAACTCAATACCTAAAAAAAAGATGATCACATCAAAAAATGGGCAGGAGACATGAACAGGAACTCTCCATGTAAGATATACAAATGGCTATGGGGCGCCTGGGTGGCTCAGTTGGTTGGACGACTGCCTTCGGCTCAGGTCATGATCCCGGAGACCCGGGATCGAGTCCCACATCGGGCTCCCTGCTCAGCGGGAGGCCTGCTTCTCCCTCTCTCACTCCCCCTGCTTGTGTTCCCTCTCTGGCTGTGTTTCTCTCTGTCAAATAAATAAATAAAATGTTTTTTTTAAAAAAAAGATATACAGATGGCTAATGGACACATGAAAAAATGTTTGTCATCATTAGCTATCAGGGAAATTCAAATTAAAACCACATTGAGATACCACCTTACACCAGTCAGAATAGCCAAAATTAACAGGACAGGAAACTACTAAGTGCTGGAGCGGCTGTGGAGAAAGGGGAACCTTTCTTACACTGTTGGTGGGAATACAAGTTGGTGTAGCCACTTTGGAAAACAGAGTGGAGATTCCTTAAAAAATTAAAAATAGAGCTACCATATGACCCTGCAATTGCACTACTGGGGATTTATCCCAAAGATACAGATGTAGTGAAAAGAAGGGCCATATGTACCCCAATGTTCATTGCAACAATGGCCACAATCGCGAAACTGTGGAAAGAGCCAAGGTGTCCTTCAACAGACGGATGGATAAAGAAGATATGGTCCATATATACAATAGACTATTACGCCTCCATCAGAAAAGATGAATACCCAACTTTTGTAGCAACATGGACCGGACTGGAGATTATGCTGTGTGAAATAAGCCAAGCAGAGAAAGTCAAAAATATAATTTCACTTACTTCTGGAGAAAAAGAACTTACGTGTGGAGCATAAGGAGTAATATGGAGGACAGCAGGAGAAGGAAAGGAAATGTGAACTGGGGTAAATAAGGGAGGGAGATGAAACATGAGAGACTTTGGACTCAGAAACAAACTGAGGGTCTTGGAAGGGAGGGGGTAGAAGGATGGGTAAGCCTGGTGGTGGGTATGAGGGCACGTATTGCATGGAGCACTGGGTGTGGGGCATAAACAATGAATTTTGGAACACTGAAAAAATAAAATAATGTAAAAAAAAAAAAAGGACAGCACCTGGGTGTCTCAGTGGGTTAAAGCCTCTGCCTTCAGCTCAGGCCATGATCTCAGGGTCCTGGGATGGAGGCCAGCATCCGGCTCTCTGCTCAGCAGGGAGCCTGCTTCCTCCTCTCTCTCTGCCTGCCTTTCAGCCTACTTTTGATCTCTCTGTCAAATAAATAAATAAAATCTTAAAAAAAAAAGGAAATGTGTGTTATTTTAGGCCACAAAGTTTGTGATCATTGTTATAGCAGCCAGAGGAAACAAATATGAGCATTGTCATACAGGGAACAGTTGTGTACAAAGTTCTGAGGCAGGGGGACTTTTAGTGTTACTAAGAAATATGAGGATGACCAGTGTGGCTGATGGGCCAGCCCCTATGTCAAGGTAAGAGGTAAACAGGGTCCAGATCATGTGGGACCTTAATAAACCAATGTAAGAAGTTTGGATTTTAGTCAAGATTGGTGGGAAGCCATTAAAATTTTTGATACAATCTAATCAGCATTTTTCCAAAATCACTGCAGTTGCTGCATGGAGAAATGGGTGAGGGGCTGCATGAGGACCAGTAAAAGGAGCATGAAGACCAGGCAGCCGGTCCAGTCACCACAGCGGGAGACAGTGCTGCTCCACATCAGGGCTGTGGGGATGCACAGAGGAGAATGATGCAAGATATATTTCAGACACTGATTTATTGGCTCTGAAAAAAATCAAATAAAATAATTTGGACATCTTAATGCCAGAGGCCTTACCATCAAATAAGAGCCAGCTTTTCAGAGACTACATGTTGGCTCCTGACAGTGACAAAATGGTACCGCCACAGAAGTAGTCCCAGAACAGGGACTTGGGGATGTTCCAGTAGAGCAGAGAGGAGTAGAAGGAAAATGTGTGTTCCTTCCTAAATGTCCAGCAACAAATGACTGCCTAGTGAGAAAGAAATTCAGCCAAAGTGCAGGATGGTCTGGCAATGCTGTGGACCCTTGAGAAGTCAGAAGTGATTTATGGGGACAGTGAGTTACTCTCCTAAACAACTGAAAAGTACTGACCTGTCTGAGCTGCATGAAAACCTCCAGTTCAACTTCCAATTTAAAGCTACACAAATAAGTACGGATCCTTCAGGGATTCAGATTTGATGTGAAGAATATCCAAAGAGCTGCCAACAGATGTTACAGCATCTTGGAAATGTTAAAGACTCAAGCCTGGTGACAGAAGTGTTAAATAGAATCAGTGTTCTGATTTTTTTTAAGATTTCATTTCTTTTAAAGACAGAGAGAAAGAGAGAGATTGAGCACCAAGTGTGGGGGAGCGGTGGAAGGAGAAAGAGAACTTTAAGCAGACTCTGTGCTGACCAAGGAGCCCAGTGCAGGGTTCGATCCCGAGACCCTGAGACCATGCCCTGGGCCAAAACCAAGCATCAGATGCTTAAATAACTGAGCCACCCAGGTGCCCCTGAATTTTTTTTTTTTTTAAAGCTGGGATGAGGAGATGTGCTTGTCATGGGGTGACCTGCCTGAGTCTCTTCTGTTCCTCACAAGAAACAATAGTCATAATGATGCTAACAACAAACCAACAATAAAGCTCACATTTCTTGAGCACTTACTACATACAACAATCCTGTAGATCTATTATTACCCCATCGCAGATACGAGTAAACTGAATCTCAAGAAGTAAAATAATTTACCAGTGTCATACAAGGAAGCAGTGGAGATCAGTCTAACTATAAAATCAAGTTCTAAACCACAGACCTGCAAATTCTGGCCTGAGGGCAAAATCCCATCTGCCACTTGCTTTTGTAAATAAAGTTTTATTGGAACATACCCATTTATTTACCCACTGCGTATGGCTGATTTCACACTCAAGGACAGGAACTGGGTAGTTGCAACAGGGACCAAGTGGCCCACAGAGCCTATTTATGTGGCTCTTTACAGAAGAAGTTTGCTAATTCCTGTTCTAGATCATACACGACACGGGAATGTTACCTCATAATACATTCTCCTACTCCTTCATGACACTTCCACAAGTTAAAGCCTATTCCAGAGCACTGAATAGAAGACCCAGGATCCTCCCACTTCCCAGTTAGCCTAGCAAGACCCCTGGCAACCTTCTTCTTTGGCCTGCTCTGTGTTGAGAGAAGGGTGAGGTGAGGACTGTATTACTACAAGCAGGATCCCTGGTGCCCTGTGCCTCCAAGACCAGTTCCACATGTGAGAGAATGAGCCAGAGTACTCACTGGGAGACTACCCACCCCAGGCATGGTTTTTTGAGAAGCATGAATGTTGTTTAGGAGGCCATTTACTTTTCTAGCCAACTATAAAGTCCTGACCTGTGTGAGTTTTATGAAACACCCCAAGTATGATTTCTATTACATGAGGTCTTTCCTTTGGGGTTTCTGTGGGGGGCATCCTAGAAAGTCTACTGAGCCAAAGGGAAGGAGAATCAGGATAGAAGGGCGAGGGTGCTTCTGACCATCCTGCAGCCCTTCCCCTAAGCCAGTGGGAAGAGATGGAACGGGAAGATGGGAGTCAGAGATAGGCTTTCCTGTCTTTCCTCTCACTGGCTGACAACTATACCCAACAACCCTTCCTAACCTTACTTGCCGTACCTAGTTGCTTTACTCCTCTTCCATTTTTAAAAGATTACTTTTGCATCATTTGTTTTCCATTTCCCATCTTTGCTGATTGTTAAAGGAATACATGGCTAAGAATTGTTCCACCTCCCTGGTTCTGAATTCTTGCACCATGCCACCCTGTTGGAATTGTTAGGGCTTTGTAATATGTTATCATATCTGGTGTTTCAAGTTTCTTGTTAGGAATCCTTTCCTACATTGTCCTCACTGGACCAAAGAATTATTTTATTAAGGTACTAAACAGTGGAAAATTCCATGTGTTGATCTGTAAGCTAATTTTGGAAGAATTTAAATCTCTAAACTCTTTAGGCTCCTATTCAGGCAATTAATAAATCTATTCATCTAAACCATCTGCACTGCTCAGTGCATTTTTATTTTTGTTTTTTAAGAGAGAACGCACGTGCGCACGCACACACACGTACACAAGTGGGGAGCAGAGGGAGAGGGAGAGAAACAATCAATGCAAGGATGGGTCTTAGGACCCTGAGATCATGACCTGAGCCTAAATCAAGAGTCGGTCGCTTAACTGACTGAGCCACCCAGGCGCCCTCAGTAAATTTTTATAGTTTTCTTCATGTACTTCTCCTCTTATGGTCTAATTATTTTTTGCTGATATTACAATAAGACACTTAATAATAGCTGTCTTATTGGTTATTGATTTTTAAATGTCTGAGATCCAGTCATGTTCCGGAACCACCTCACTGACAATGTTCTGGTTCTCATAATACATCATTTATGAATGACACACTGGTCTTTTTTATAGCTATACCTCTTATCTCTGTAATGCCATATGGTCATTGATCAAAACTTTCACAACACACTTACGTAGTATCAGCGAAGGAGAGTATATTGGTCTGCTCAGGCTGCCATGACAAGGGACCATAGATTGGGTGGGTCGAACAACAGAAATTTATTTTCTCATAATTCTGGAAGCCAGAAGTCCAAGATCAAGGTGGTAGTAGGGTTCGTTTTTTCCACAAGCCATTAGAGAAGTATCTGTTCCAGGCCTTTTTCCTGGGCTTACAGATGGCTACCTTCCCCCAGTGTGCTCACAGGGGCATTTCTCTGTGCCCATCTATGTCCTTATTTCCTCTTTTCACAAGGACATCAATCACACACACTGGTCCCATCCTAGTGACTGCATGTTTACTTAATTACCTCTCTAAAGACTATCTCTCCAAATACAGTCCCATTTGGAGGTTCTGGACGTCAGGACCTCACCATATGGATGGGGGAGGGGTGCACAATTCAGCCCCTAACAGTAAGCATCATTATCTCTAAGGAAAACATATTTCGTGTTTCCTCAGCAAGTCTGATGGATACCTTGTTCAAAAGAGATAATCTTATCATGCTTCTATTCCTCAAGTTTCAAAGAGCTTTTTATAAAAAATTAATCTCAGGTTCTACTGAATGCCTTTTTGGTGTCTGTTGACATATCATATAGGGTATTTTTTAACCTATTTCTCTGCTGTAATATATTAATATGTTCCTTGTTATTAAATATTCCTGGATCAAAAGAATATAAAAGGAAATCCTACAAATCAAGGAAAAGGATTTTCTTTTCTTTTCTTTTTTATTTATTTGACAGAGAGAAACACACAGCCAGAGAGGGAACACAAGCAGGGGGAGTGAGAGAGGGAGAAGCAGGCTTCCCACTGAGCAAGCAGCCCGATGTGGGACTCGATCCCAGGTCTCCGGGATCATGACCTGAGCCGAAGGCAGTTGCTTAACCAACTGAGCCACCCAGGCGCCCCGGAAAAGGATTTTCTTAATGTAATATAAGTTAGACAACAGATACAGAGAATTCAGAGAAAAGGACATTCTTGATCACTGAACACTGGACAAATCAGGGAAACACAAACTAAAACAGAAATAAACCCATCCCACACAAGAATTAACAAAGTTTTAGGAGATATAACTCTCACACCCAGCAGGTAGAAGAGTAAACCATAATCTCATTCACACATGCATGTGGGGAAAAGTATGCAACACTTGCGGTAGCATTGTTTATAATAACCACCAAAATAACGGAAACAACCTAAATGTCCACATGTAGAAAATAAAGGATAAACAAAATATAGTGTATTTATATAATGAATAAACTAGATCTACTTGTGTCAACATGGATAAATCTTGAAAACATAATGCTGGGGGGGGGGTGGTCAGAACAAGTTCCAGAGGAACACATTTAGAATAAAGCCAGTTATGAAATTTTAAGGATATAGAAAATTATATGTAGCTGAGTATTTATCGACATATAAAAATTCTAGGGATACAAAACGTAGATTAGAAGGCTAAATACCAACTTCAAAATAGTTGTTTTTGCAAGGGATGGGGGATGGAAGAAGGAAGGTGGGGAGAGAATGAAATTCAGGAAGGGTACAGAAAAGGTGCCTCAACTAATATATGAGATTTTCTTTTATTTCTTTTTTAATAAAACTGATCTGAAAAACAAAAGTCTTTGCATTCTGGAGCTAAATCCTACTTGGTCGTGGTGAATGATTCTATTAATGTAGTATTGAATTCTGTTTGCTATTATTTTATTTATAGTTTTTCATCTAGTGCCTTGGTCTTCTGTTCTCCTCCCCCCCCTTCCCCCAGTATATTCTTCAAGATTGGATTTCAGGGTTGTTCCATCCTCATAAAATGAATTAGAGAGTTTTCCATGCTTTTCTATAATCTGGAACCATTAGTCAAGTATAGGAAAATATCTGCTACTGGAAAATTTGGGGCAGGGGGGAACCACATCATAAAAATCTCTGCTTAAGGAGGCTACTTTAGAGCCACCATTTAGTAACACTTTAACTTTTTAATTTTTACATGATTATTTTTCTCTTCACACATTACTTTTTCATGAGTCCATATCTGTTGTTGACATGGCACAAAAAATCTGCATCGCTGGATTTTTTTTTTCATTTCTTTACAAAGACTTGTACATAGTAATATCTTGGGTTCTAATCTCCCACATGCCTTTTTAAAAAGATTTTATTTATTTATTTGACAGAGAGAGATCACAAGTATGTAGAGAGGCAGGCAGAGAGAGAGAGAGGAGGAAGCAGGCTCCCCGCCAAGCAGAGAGCCCGATGCCGGCCTCAATCCCAAGACCCTGAGATCATGACCTGAGCCGAAGGCAGAGGCTTTAACGCACTGAGCTACCCAGGTGCCCCCACATGCCTTTTTGAGCTCCTCATTTATAATTTTATTTGTTTTGTTTTTCCTCCTTTCAGTCAATATGCCAGTGGTTTATCTCTATTATTGGTTTTCTTCCAAGAACCACTTCTTGGATGCATTTATTATATCTTGAGCTTTTCTGTTTTTGAATCCATGGATTTCTGCTTTGTTCTTGAGAAGATTTATTACTTTTTTGCTTCCTCGAAAAATTTTTGTCTAATTTTCATAGTTCTTGATTTTAAAGCTAACTTCATTTTTATTTTCAACAATAAAAAGCAATTTAAGAGCTTTGGCTCTATCCTGTAAGTTTTCATATGGATGAGTCACATTCTCATTATTCTCTAAGTAGTCTTTGATTATATATTTTATTTTTCCTTGACTCAATAATTACTTGGGAAATTGTTCTTTTTTATTTCCACATAGTAATAGTCGTTCAGTACAAACGTGAAAAACAAAGTACAAGAGGAAGGCCAGTGATGTGCCTACCCCAGTGTCCAACATTCCATAAACATTTGCACTGATTGACCATGATGCAAACATAAAGCCAGGTAACCCTGAAAAATAACATCAACTTCCTACTTATGTCCCAAAAGTCCACCGAGTAACAACAAAATGAAAAAAGAAAATAAGCTGAGTCAAAATCCTCTGCCCTTAGCCCATCACACAGTTTGAATGTTAGTTTCCACAGAGGGTCCACAAATACCCTTAACCCACAACAGGAGTGTCACACAACCATATGAGGCCACCTAGACGAAGGGCAAACACTTCTGACAACCAGGCGTGACCTCATCCTCTCCCCATCTGCAAGATAGCCTATTTGCTGAAGCCGAACATGCATGCCCCCACAAGCATCTAATGTGTCCATTCTTCAGAGGGAAAGTCCATCATAAACAGGGTCAACAGCGAGTACTATACCCTTGCGGCAGAACCTGGCAGCATAAACATCACCACCAAGACTGGCAGGGAGCTTTTACCAACTACATAATGAAACAGATGCTTGACAAGAGCTGCAGATTCCCACCCCCAACCTCTGTCACACCTACCCGAGGATTTAAGATACTACTCGGGTGGAGGTCCAAAGTGTATCTGTTGTTATATTGTTTCAGGGACACAGATAACACCTTGTCCTATTTAAAGTTGTTGGGGCACCTGGGTGGCTCAGTCGTTAAGCATCTGCCTTCAGCTCAGGTCATGATCCCAGCGTCCTGGGATTAAATTCCCCATCAGGCTCCCTGCTCAGAGGGAAGCCTGCTTCTCCCTTTCCCACTCCCCTGCTTGTGGTTCCCTCTCTCGTTGTCTCTCTCTGTCAAGTAAATAAAATCTTCAAAAAAAAATAAAATGTACTTTGCTTAACCTCCCTCTCAAACTATAACAATAACATATACACACATGAACTCTTCCCTTCAAAGTAACTAATGTCAACTACATGGTATGTATCTTTCCATGTTTTTCCTGGGCTAATGCAACCAGGTATCCATAAAGTTACATGATTAGATTTTCTTTTCTGTCAAAAATGAGATCAGCCTATACAAATCTGCTTTCTTTATTTAACAAGATATTATAAGTGTATCTCCATGTGTTTCCCCTGGTAGCTGCATAAAACTCCAGAGTATGAAGTAGTATAATTTACTCAGTCATTTCTTCCAAATTTATGCAACTATCCAATATGCTGTAATAAACAAACATTTTTCTCTTGACCTGTATTTTTGTCTACCTAAAGACTATGTATATTTTTTATTTCAGTGACAACTTTCAGATTTTTGTTTAACCAATAATCTAAGTTAAACAAATCATGAATTACTTTCAACGGTTTAAACAATTCTTACTCATACCAGCCAAGTATGAGAGAGTCCTTTTTCCCCCATAGTCAGAAGCCATGGGTTATGAATCATTTTCATTTTGGCCAAATTAATGAATTACTAACATGATCTTACTTCCTCTTTATTTACATTTTCCCTTCCCCCATATGAATGAGCATAATTTAATTTGCTTATTGGCCATTTGCATTTCCTCTTCTGAAATCTGCCTACTCTCACCTTTTGCCTATTTTTTTATTGAATTTTTAAAATCTTTTCAGTTTGCAGTACAGTAGAAAAATTAACTCTGGGGCTCTCCCCAGTACTTTTGCTAGAACTATCAAAAAAGCAGCACAGTTTAGTCTTTTTTGTTGAAATCACTGGTACAAGAGCAATGGAAGCCCAGAGGTGCTGGTGCTATCACTGCCACCAAGAGTGAAGAAAAGGAAAATCAATATAGAGAAAAAGTCAGTCACAGCTGCGGGAGAGAAAGAGCTAATGCCCAGATACAAGCGCACCTGGGTGGCTGTCAGTGAAGCGTCTGCCTTTGGCTCAGGTCATCGGGCCCGCATCAGGCTCCCTGCTCAGTGGGCAGCCAGTTTCTCCCTCTCCCTCTGCTGCTCCCTCTGCTTGTATGCTTTCTGTGTCAAACAAATAAATAAAAATCTTTTTAAAAAAATGAATACCCAGATACAGCCGGACTTGAAGCTGGAAGGGTTTAGCCACTGCAGTTCCCAATTAAGACAGCCAATACATTTTATTTTGTATTTGTGCTGGGTTTCTGTCATTTGCAACAAAAACATCCCTGGCTATAGGGAGTGCACACATGTGATCACACTCTGATTCTGGAATAAGACCCAACCATCCAAGAGAACTGGACATGCCAAATTCTGAATCCAGATAATATCTGAACTGGCCTCATCATTGTGGCTGAATGTCCCTGCGGTTTCCTAGTGACAGCCTCCAAAGGATCTCCAAGCCCATGGGAAGAGTTCCCCCGTGTATACCTGTTTACTGGTCACCAAAAGAATTCAAGTCTCTACAAGTCATTTGGTTTTACACCGGTATATAGGCAGGACACGCTGAAATGAGACTGAAGCCAACAACGTGCAGAGGCCCAAGTTAAACAACAAGTCACAAGTTATTCTTGGATATTTGTGTAAAAGGAGTGCTGGAGTCCACAGGTGAGTGGAGGCCTATGCAAGCTAGGTCTCCAACTGCTCATTGAAAACACAGTGGTTCCCTGAATGGGCTATTATCATAGGCTGTACTTCCTTAAACTTGTATGAGATTATTAGATAGTGTTGTAATGAAAAGGAGAAAGTAATTAGAACTATGTGTTAGAAGGCATTGTCTATTTTGGAAACTCTTTAACAGAGGGGAATCAAAGGAGCCTGCTGTCAACTCCTGATTAGGATGGAGGGCCAGGTACTGAAATGCTGATAGTTAACATAAACATTGAACATACTCTCACAGTATCACATATAGGGTCATTCAGACACAACACACAGGCATCCCCATCTACAGCAACAATACCAGCACGCGCTTTCATTTATTAAGGACCTGCTGTCAGATAACGAATGAAGCAATTTTTATGAATTATTTTATTTTTTGCCTCATGTAACAACTTAATAAGGCAGGTACCAAAACTTAAAAGAAATCAGAGCTTAGAGAAGGGACACCTGGGTGGCTTAGTCAGTTAAGCTCCCCTCTTGATTCAGGCTCAGGGTTATGGGATGGAGCCCTGCATCGGGTTCTGCGCTGAGCATGGACCCTGCTTGAGATACTCTCTCTCTCTCTCTCTCTCTCTCTCTCTCTCTCTCTCCCTCTGCTCCACCCCCTCTATCTGACCCATGTCTCTACAATCACTGCAATAGGGAAGAACACAGTAAACTGAATGCTACAACTTAAAGCTTCCACAAGCAACTGGCACCCCTCACTTCTTGCATGTCACTGACCAAACAAATCTCATGCCCCTTTCCAAATTTACAGTTAGGGAAGGAGAAGAGTGTGAGTCTTCACATGCCTTGAAGGAAAAGAACTGGAAATATTTGAACTGGTCAGAACTGGTCTCAACTGACCACAACAGAGCATAAGACAATGTGGCCTCTTCTAGAAATTGTGTCAGAAACTACGAAGCACGCTCTGCAACTACTCCAGGTTAACCCTTCAAAGTTGAAAGTCTCTTTGCCTCAACTACCCACAGATGACCGTATCTCTAATGTCACTGCTGCCATCATAGCTAACGACACTTAGACGACCTACATCCAGCCAGAATTTCAGAAGAAAAAACTTCTGATGTGTTCCCACCAAGCAGAATCATTCTGCCTGTGCAGGTCTTTCGTCCCCTCCATGGAGACATGGAGACCAATTTTTGTAGAACTCTGTGCTTAGAGGTGGGAAAACAGATTTGATCGCATGCCACCTGGAAAACTCTTGAAGCTACAGAAAAATGCCTATTTGGTTTTTTTTTTTTATTACATTATTTTATTTTTTCAGTGTTCCAAGATTCATTATGCCCCACACCCAATGCTCCATGCAATTCAGGCCCTCAATACCCACCACCAGGCTCACCCATCCCACCCCCCTTTCCAAGACCCTCAGTTTGTTTCTGAGTCCAAAGTCTCTCATGTTTCATCCCCCCCTCGATTTACCCCAGTTCACATTTCCTTTCCTTCTCCTACTGTCCTCCATATTACTCCTTATGCTCCACAAGTGAAACCATATGATACTTGACTTTCTCTGTTTGGCTTATTTCACTCAGGATAATCTCCTCCAATCTTGTCCATGTTGCTACAAAAGTTGGGTATTCATCCTTTCTGATGGAGGTGTAATAGTCCATTGTATATATGGACCATATCTTCTTTATCCATTCATCTATTGGGCACCTTGGCTCTTTCCACAGTTTGGCAATTGTGGCCATTGCTGCTATGAACATTGGGGTACATATGGCCCTTCTTTTTACTATATCTGTATCTTTGGGGTAAATCCCCAGTAGTGCAATTACAGGGTCATAGGGTAGCTCTATTTTTAATTTTTAAGGAATCTCCATACTGTTTTCCAAAGCAGCTGAGGGAGGACCATAAGAAAAATGCCTATTTATAACAAAACGTTGCCATACCTGTATCTAGGCATCCATATACAAACAGTTCCTGAATTATAAATGGTTTAACTTATAATTTTTCAACTTTACAATGGTGCAAAAGCAATAATCATTCAATAAAAACCTTTCTTGGAATTCTGAATTTTGAATTTTCCCAAGCTAGCAACATGCACTAGGATCCTCTTCCATCGTGCTGGGCAGCAGCAGCCATGACTCCCATGTGTGGTTACACAATCATGAGGGTCAACAGCTACTTGGCACCTGTACAACCATTCTGTTTTCCACTCAGTACAGTGTTCAATAAATACATGAGGTAACACTTTACTATAAAATAGGCTTGTGTCCAATGACTTTTTTTTAATGTTTCAAGTTTTTATTTAAATTCTCGTTAGTAAACATATAGTGTACTATTACAGGAGTAGCATTTAGTGATTCATCGCTTAAACACCCAGTGCTCATCACAAGTGCCCTGCCTTAATTCCTATCACCCATTTAGCCCATCCCCCACCCACCTCCCTCCAGCAGCCTCAGTTTGTTCTCTCTCATTAACATGGCTTGTCTTCCTCTTTTTTTCCTCTTTCCCCATGTTCATGTTTTGTTTCTTAAATTCCACATGAAATTATATGGTATGTCTTTGACTTATTTCACTTAGCATAATATGCTCTAGCTCCATCCACATTGTTGCAAATGCCAAGATTTCATTCTTTTTGATGGCTGAGTAATATTCCATTGCTTATATATACCACATCTTCTTCATCCATTCACCAGTCGACGGATGTCTGGGCTCTTTCCATAACTGGCTACTGTTGATAATGCTGTTATAAACACTGGGATGCATGTACCCCTACAAATCAGTATTTTGCATTCATTTTTTGGGTAAATACCTAGCAGTGCATTTGCTAAGTCGTAAGGTAATTTTATTTTGAACTTTTTTGAGGAACTCCATATTGTTTTCCAGAGTGGCTGCACCAGTTTGCCTTCCCACCAACAGTGTAAGAGGGATTCCCTTTCTCCGCAACCCAGCCACCATTTGTTGTCTCCTATCTTGTTAATTTTAGCCATTCTGACAGGTGTGAGCTGATAGCTCACTGGGGTTTTGATTTGTATTTCCCTGATGATGAGTGATGTTGAGCATCTTTTCATGCGACTGTTGGCCATCTAGGGTCTTCTATGGAAAAATGTCTATTCATGTCTTCTGTCCATTTCTTAACTGCATTATTTGTATTTTGGGTATTCAGTTTGATAAATTCTTTACAGATTTTGGATACTAACCCTTTATCAGATATGTTATTTGTAGATATCTTCTCCCATTCTGAAGACTACCTTTTAGTTTTGTTGGCCATTTCCTGCACTATGCAGAAGCTTTTTATCTTGATGATTTTGACCAAGTGTCAGTTAATGCAAGTGTTCTGAGCACATTTTTAAGCAGGCTAGGTTAAGCTACGGTGTCCAGGAGGTTAAGTGTATTAAATGCACTTTTTAAAAAGATTTTATTTATTTATTTGATAGAAAGAAACACAGTGAGAGAGGGACCACAAGCAAGGGGAGTGAGAGAAGGAGAAGCAGGCTTCCCTCCGAGCAGGGAACCCAATGCGGGGCTCAATCCTGGGTCACCGGGATCATGACCTGAGCCGAAGGCAGCTGCTTAACCAACTGAGCCACCTAGGCGCCCCTTAAATGCACTTTTGAATTATGATGTTTTCAACTTACAACAGGTTTATAGGGACATATTCCCATCTTAAGTCAAGGAAGATCTATACTTTCTAAATATGTAAAAACAGAAAATGCAAGTTTCTTAAAACTCCTTCTAAATGTCTGCTTTATCCACAATTTGGGCTTCCCTCACTATCCCCCATTTTCTGTCTCTAACACCTTTCTACAAGAATTCTCTTTTACTCTATTTTATAAAACTTTCTACCTCCTGGGCATAAAACTCTTTAAAGTGCACATTTGGTTCAGAGGGGTTGTGTGTGTGTGTGTGTGTGTGTGTGTGTGTGTGTGTGTGGTTTTTTCCCTAAGAGATGTTTAAAAACCTTCATTTTGCATTCAGGAATAAATGAGAAGTGGTGTTATTTATAATTGGCTCCTTCTAATTCAGACTAAATGTAGATTAATCCTAATTGATAACACATAAAATTTAATTAAACCTTAATAAAGAACCTGGAAAAGAGTTCTCAAAAGATATTATCAATGGTAATGTTGGATGCTGCACACTGCAGTACTTGAGATAAAACACAATTCGTAGGAGTATTTTCAGGGCTTTGTGCAAGTCCAGATATGGGTCATTATCTCAAATAGAACATTCATTAAAATTGTGTATAAATCTGAGAGATGGTGTTCTTCATGCAGCTTACCGATAAGAAGTTTGGACCATAAGAGCCCCCAGTGACCTCCTCAACCCTCCTTCCTCTCCCTAGACTGTTAGTCAGATGGTGGCTCAGCTCCCTGAACATGGAGCCACCCTGAATCATTGCCAGGATCTGCCATCCCAACCCATGATGCATCAGACAAACCCCAAACAACTGAATAGCTCATTGTAGAAATCCAATTAACAACACTACATAAACATCACCCCTCTGTTCAGTGTTCCTAGCAGAGAAACATTTTCATTTCATATATTCACGCATATTTTTATGTGTTCAGGAGTGATTGAAGATTGATCTTCCATGATCAATCACCTCAGTATCTACTCACTTAAAACATGAATAGAGAGCCCAGGCAGATGGGAGGCCAGGTGACAGGAACAGGATACCTGTCTTAGAGATGGGAGCATACAATTTAGCTGCTGACAAAGCTAAATAAAAGAAGCAAAACTAGATGCCTCCAGGGGCCAGAAGGTAACCCAAGTGAAGAGACTGGGTTGGGTTGGGATCACAGCAAACTGGAAAAGACCGGCCCAGTCCACAGGGGACAATCATTTCTCCATTCTACCCATGCTTTCCATTAGGGACTGTGGATCCAATGTTACCAGGTCATTTTAGTCTTTACCAGAATTTTTAAATCTGAAAAATAAAACCATATTTGTAAGTTGGTAGCAAATCTCTTTAAATGTTTAAATACTCTGCAGGTCTTATGATTTCTCATATTTAAGGTGACTCTAGATCTTTAAAGTTCCTTCCCTTTGGTTCATTCTTTTTGAGAGAGAGAGAGTTCACACACACGTGGGCAGGAGTGGGGAAAGGGAGAGAGAGTTCTCAAGCAGGCTCCAGGCTCAGCACAGAGCCCAGGGCAGGGCTCGATCGCACAACCCTGTGATCATGACCTGAGCCAAAACCAAGAGTTGGACACTTAACTGACTGAGCCACCCAGGTGCCTCCTTTTGGTTCACTCTTTAGCAAACATTTTTTTTTTTGAGCATTCTAGGCAGAAGGAATGGCCCATACAAAGTGCCCAAAACAGGGGTATGCCTGGTGTGTTCAAGGAACAGCAAACAGGGGTGCTTGGCTGGCTGAGTCAGCAGATCTCAGGGTCATGAGTTCAAGCCCCATATTGGGCACAGAGTTCACCTACAATAAAAAACTAAAGTCTAAAATTTTTTTAAAAGAAATAGCAAATAACTTAGTGTGGCTACAACAGAAGGATCACATAGGGAGAAAGCCGTGGAGCCTCTCAGTCACTGGAATGACTTTGGAGCCACTGGAAGGTTCTGAGCAGAGACATGGGCAGACCATGTGTTTTTACCAGGATTCTTCTGACTGCTGTGCTGAGAAGAAACAAGCAGGGAGACCAGCTAGAAGGCTGTAGCAGTATCCAGGAGTAAGAGGACAGTGCCTCAGACAAGAGTAGTAGCAAGGGGGAGGTAAAGAGATAGCCAACTTCTAGGGAGTGAGAAGAATAGAGAATTCAAGGACAATTCTAAACTTTTAGCCTGAATAACTTGAAGTATGACAGTTATCAATATACACCTCCTAACCCCAAATTTTCCCAGAGGATTGCAAACAGCCAGGATGCCCCATGTATCATCCCCTATCCAATAATGATGATAATGTTAAAGGGTATTATCTTTTTACTGAGCACTTACTCTATAGCCAAGCATTTCCTATGCATTATTGCATTTAATCCTCCATCCATTTTGTGAATTAGATCTTTTATTTAATGCCATTTTCTCCATGATGACAGTGAGGTTCAGAGAAGTTAAGCAAATTGTCAAGTTCACAATACTAGTAAGTGTCAGAGCCAGGACTTAAATGCAGGGGCCAATGACTGCAAAGCCCATATCCACCATGCTATCTTTAAATCTACCTTTTCATAAGTCAGGCACAGGCTGGGTCCTTTCACATATGTGATTTTATTTAATCTCTCTAACAGTCTTATGAAGTAGGTACTCATGTTCCCATTTTCAAGTGGAAGTCAACTGAAAAACCCAAGCCCTACTTCCCTTATTCAGAAATCACTATTCTCCAGGAAAATACAGTAAGGCCAAGTGGCATCTTTCCCCCCAGCCCAATACTGGCTTGGGTAGAATAACTGAATAAATTGGGAGAGAGATATAAAGAGGCAAAAGACATAGTCTCCTTTGCAGGGAGTGTGATTCTCCCAGAGAAGATGATCAGTTACCGAAGGCCAGTCAAATGCCACTAGTACGTGCAGTGCATAGAGGGCTTACTCTGTACTAGGCTTTGAGAATAGAAAGATGGACAGCAGGAAGCTCCTACACAATATAAGGGCAATTAAGAATTTTGGAGGCATATGCATTTCTGTAAATGATGTGCAAAGCTTATTTAAACGCATCGTAACTGCCACTGAGCCGAGCGTCTATTCCCAGTTCTTTCCCTTAAATGTTAAAGACTAAAGACAGCACTTACCATCTGCTGTAGCTTGAGATCTGCTCCTTCCCCCAAGGTCTCCTGACACAGCAAGGCCTGGTTGGCAGCTCCATCTGACACAGCCCACCAACAACATCTAGAGCAGTCAGAACATCTACAGGCCTTTTCTCTGCAATATGCAGCAGCTGGAGACTTGTAACCCTTGCCCTCGGGTCACTTCAGCCTGTGGACCATAAGGAACCCAGATCTGAGCATATTTATCTCCATTCTCATCCAGTCTGGGTCCTTGGGACTCCTGGTTATTTATTCAACAAGCGTTTACTAAGCAACTTCTAAGTGTCAGGTGTGGTTATAGTGAAATCATGGTAAACAAGAGAGATGCAGGCTCTTCCCTGATGGGAAAAAAAATCTAGAAGGGAAACAAACTTTGAGCATGTTCAGTGGCTATTAGGAAGATGTACACAGTATTGCAGGAACATGTAATCGGCAGATCTAAGCCAACATGGGGTGTCCTGGAATGAGTGATCTTTGAGCTAAGAAATGAAGCGGGCATTAGTTCAGTGAAGGCAGGGACTGGCAAATCATTCCAGACAGAACAGTGTGAGGAAAGGTCCTAAGTCTGGACACAGCACATCAGTTTTGAAGAAAAGAAAAAAGTATAGAACTGTGGGGGAGTGATCTAAAACAAAGCAGACACCAGAGCTCACAAGGTCTGCTCACCATAAAGAGTTCTTTCTAACTCCTGAAGGCAGTGGGAAGCTATTCAAGGGTTTAAGCACATGAATGGCTTGATTAGATCTATACTGTTAAAAGATCACTCTAATAACTGTGAGGAGATTGACAGAAGGAAAGAAGAGACGAGGCAAGGAGTCCAGGCCACTGCACCAATGCAGTGGTCCAGGTGAGAGAGAATGATGCCAGAGACCATAAGGGTGGCAGTGATAATGAGCAGGATGGGGTCTAGGTCTGTTTTTGGAAGACACAAGATATGGTGAGACTGTACAAGGTGGGTGAGAGACAACAGGTAGAAATGAGGCTAATTCTACCTTTTAGGAATGATGGTACCCTTTCCCCACAAGAGGGGAAAATTTCATAAAGGTGATGAATTCATTTCTTGACATTCTAAATCAGAGAGGACTACAAGACATTCAGGAGAATATATATGTCCAGAAAATCTAGCCAGCCTCCTATACTGGTTGGTTACTTGTTCTGACTCTTATGTAAAGGTGGAAGAAAAACTTCCATCCTGTGACTATCCTCCTGGCATAGCCAGAAAAGAAAAACTTCCATCCTGTGAGCCCTCCCTAGTTCATGTTGCTGCTGTTGCAAATAAAAACATACAAACAGATACCCTGAACATCCAGTGATGTTCATGCAGCACCTTGGACAGATCCCCGGCTGCTTCTTCCCACAACGCTGGCCTCAAGTCATTCTACCATGCATCTTGCCTTTTACCCTGCCCCTTATACCCCACTGACCTCAAACACTTTCTGGGTATCAATTCATCTGTTCCCCTTGTTTAAGGCTTAGAAACCAAAAGACATAACCCTGAATTTAAAGTCTTCCACCATCTGACTCCTGACATGAGATGCCATGAGACAAGCCTAAGGAAAAGTAGGGTCTGGAGCTCAGTGAGGATCTTCCCAGCCCCTTACATAGGATAGAGGACGGAACACTAAATCAGGGAAAGCATAAAGGGAGATACTAAGAAATTAATGACACACAGTGGATCCTTCTGATAGCTAAAGTTTGCTTAGGAGATCAAGAACAGGGTGAGTCCTGCAGGACACTAAGCTAGAGACTGGAAAAAGCAACCAGGGAAGATCATGGGAGGGACAGTAGCTTCAGGAGACGGCTCTTTATGACAGAACTTGCAGCAACACCAAAGAACAATGTATGCTTAAAATGCTGTGTGAGTGGAAGGATGCAGCTTGGTAGTGCATAAAAACACTCCAGTAATGGTATCGATTTAGGTCCACAACTTCTAATTAAGAGATAAAAGGAAAAGCAAGAGCGTAAGGTAATTCTTTGTGTGCCCACATCACATAATGTTCACAATGCACTCTACTTTGACAGGGGAGAAATGGAAAATGTGTGGCAGAAAGTGCATAGTTGGGACGCCTGGGTGGCTCAGTTGGTTAAGCAACTGCCTTCGGCTCGGGTCATGATCCCGGAGGCCTGGGATCGAGTCCCACATGGGGCTCCCTGCTCAGCAGGAAGCCTGCTTCTCCCTCTCTCACTCCCCCTGCTTGTGTTCCCTCTCTGGCTGTGTTTCTCTCTGTCAAATAAATAAAACCTTAAAAAAAAAAAAAAAAAAAAAAAGAAAGTGCATAGTAAGGTCTTGGTTATGTTTGCATAGAAAATTTTAAGTCTGGCAGGATATCCCCTAAACTGTTAGCACCAGTCCTCTCTGAGAGGTGGGATCATAATAAGATTCCATTTTCTGTGTAATATGTTTGTTTTTATGATTCTATACTAGGTCATTGTTTCGCCAGTATACACAACTGTAGGACTATGGATTACTAGAAAACTTCTGATTGGTTGGGAAAAGCCACTCTCCCAACACCCTGCCCTCAAAGAACCTTCCCCCATCTACCCATTCTCCTGTAGGTGAAGGGTTAACACCAAGTACAGCTGGGAGCTGCCAGGTCCCCTCCAAGGCCAGTGTCCGTTATGACTGTTAATTTTTAAAATACTTATTGTTTGCAAAAAAAAATGTTCATTTTTTTAAAGCATGGTATTGACTCCAATCAGAATTGCATAATGACTATGATGCTGGAAGTATTCTAGAACACTGGTATGCAGTTTTTATTGTGGTCACTACTCACATGTCAAATGACCCCCACCTAAAGGACTCACTTTTAAGGGCTTCCCCAAATTCTAAAAATTATTTTTAAATTTTTAAAACAAATTGTTCTAAAGAGACGTTGTTTATTCTTATTTGCACTTTATCCAGATGTAGCTGCCAAAATGAGAGTCCTACCAGGACTCGGCCTGATGCTGTGTCACAGCCCAAGTGGGGCTGCTCTTTCCTGAAGACCTGTGTCAGCTCCCTTTTCCCCATTCACATTATACTTGGCCTCTGTTCCTTAGTATTTCTTATTATTATGTCCTGTCACCCTGACTGCTTCGTAAGCACTCTGAAGACATATAATTTGGCAGGGTTTTTTGTCCTCGCTCTACCTACTCTACTGCCTGGCTTGTGGAGACTTTCAAGGAAATTTATTGTTATTGATACTGAAACCCGTTATTTGCAAAGTGATCCTCTTTCCTGGTTACTGCCAAAACCGTCCCTCCAGGGTTAGTACGGTAGGGATACAACACCTACCGTCAGAGGCTTAAACATGACTGCAGTAGGACATAGTCCCTCTTGCGAAGGAGCAGAAATCATTTGCCTGCCTGCCTGTCCCAAGGGGTACTGCTTTTACAACCCTCTCTTATCTTTAACACCTTTTCTACTCATCCCATTCTCTGGTAACAAATATCACTCTGTTTTCAGTCAGAACAGTTGTTACAGGACAAAAGTTCCTTACCTATCCTGTATGTTCCATGATTTTTCAGTGCCTGGCTGATCAGCCAGTGTATGGTTAATGAAGGTAATCCAAGCAGGTGTAATAAGCAAATCCCCAAATCCCAGTGGTTTAGCATAATGCGTGTTTATTTCTCATGCACACCAAAGTCCAGTGAGTGTTTCTGATCAGCAGGCAACTTTCTTCCACACAGTGACACAGGGGCCCAGACTCTTTCTGTCTTATAATCCCACTTTCCCCCAGGGCTTTGGTATTACCTGCACTCAGGCACCCAATTCTTCAAAGACCTTGACCCAGAAGTGACATGTGTCATGTCCCCTTGGTAAAGGTGTGATGACCACATGTTGATGCAAGGGCAGCTGAGTCTTGTGGTCCCCAGTCCCATCCTGTCAAGAGGGAATCATGAGCTCTTGATGGATAGCTAGCCATCTGCCATAGCAAATGAATTTTCAAAGGCTTAGAAGATCATCCAATGACACTCTTAAGGAAAACCATCTCCACATGAAGGCAAAGGAAGTATTTTCAGGCTTATTCTCTCCAAGTCCCTTAAGAACACTCCTGTTACTTGCCAAAAGATGCGCATTTTCACGGAAATAGGGGAAGGTTTTGAACTGGGAGGGGATTGTGCAATGTGACAACCCATCTAAACCTTCAAGCGAGGCTTGTAGCCTTGTAGGACCTGCTTGCATAAAGTCTGTGGGCATCAGGAAGTCCAAAGACATCCTGCAATTCTTTGAACCAAACTGGTCTCCCTTTGGAGTTACCACTGCCCCCCACACCATCCTTGCACTGTCCTCATCCATACATCCAAACCTTGAGGCAAAAATCAAGCCCAGGAGGGAAAATTGAACTCACAGAACACGTGTCTAATAAAGCTATTTGTCTCAAAAATATAAGCAGCTGCTTCTGGTCCATCATGAACATTTTTATTTTTAAAGTCTTTTCTTTCATAGGCAAGAAATGTAATTCATTCTTTTCCCCAAAATAATAAAGAAAATTGCTACTGAGAACAGTTTGGCATTTGAAACCTAGTGGGAGATCTCTCCAGCAGATGGTTTTGTGGCAAAAGCTTTTAAGAATTTCTAACTGCTAGGAAAAAATATGAGGGGGGGGGGAGAGGAAGGGGGGAAGGGAAGGAGGAAAGGAGAAGGAAAAAGAGAGAGGGGAAGATTGATTTGATATGATCAAGAAAAAGATGTATCCAAAGAAAGCAATCCTTATTCAAGTTCTGATGACTCAAATGAACCACAGACTAGGTTGTAGATTCCAAAATCTGGCTGTGCATCAGAATAGCACGGAAAGCTTGTTTAAAATAACCATGGAATCAGAATATCTGTGGGTGGTGACCAGACATGAATATTTTTTTTTAAGTTCCATAGATGATTCTGTTGAAACCCAGTAGCCTTTTTTTTTTTTTTTTAATTCTAATGATGATTATGCAAACCAGAAGGCAGAATTTTTAGCTTAGCAAAGATCCTGGCCTCTTGGCCACTTGGCTGTCATTTGTTACATGTGCACATCCACCGGCATCAGGCTGTTCAACAGGTCCCTCATCTTACCACACAAAGCACTTGGGTAATGTTCTTAAGAACCCCATGGACAGGGCACAGTGGGTTAAGCCTCTGCCTTCGACTCAGGTCATGATCTCAGGGCTTGAGGCCTGCATCCGGTTCTCTACTCAGCAAGGAGCCTGCTTCCTCCTCCCTCTCTCTCTGACTGCCTCTCTGCCTACTTGTGATCTCTCTCTGTCAAATAAATAAATAAAATCGTAAAAAAAAAAAAAAAAAAAACCCATAGACTAAAGATACCAAAGCAGTTAATTATTTTATTTAGAAGCAACGGAGATGCATTTCATAGACAATCCAGCCAGCACTATCTGCAGACAATATGAGCTATGTCACAGCCAATGGCTATGCCGAATACCATTGGCCACATCCTCACTGAAGGCGGGGAGGGGGGGCAGGCACTGGTGGATCCTGGGAGGCTTGGCAGATCAGCTTTAACTCCCAACACAGCTGCCTGCTAGCTGAAAGGCCAGGACAATTCCCTCTGACCCAGTCTGCTTATTTATAAAATAGTAACTGAAAATTCTGACCCTTGAGTACTGTGAGCTGCAAATGGGGAAAAGGTGAAAAAAGCACCTGGAAAAGAACCTGCCATAGAAAAAGAACTTGATGAATGGTACTTTCCTTACCACATTTCTTTTAACCTCCTTCTCCCTGGAAAAAGGAGAACCAATTACCAAAGGCCGACAGAAGACATTCTTGTTTTCCCAGTACTCCATGAGTTGTCTACAGAAGGGTTATCCAGGACAGAATTTGGAGAAAGGTGTCAGTCTCTACTATTCTTTATGTAAGGTGGCTACCACCAAATAGACTCTTATTGCTAGTCCCTGCTGTCACCTCAACCAGAAAGCATCTCTTGGCACCTGAGGCCATGGTAGAAAATGCCAGGTACAGTTTTTGCAGCCGTAACTTGGGTTATGGGCATGATCTCTTTGAGTCCCACATGGTCTAATACTAAATTATATGGGATTCAAATTAATCATATAGACAGTCATAAAACACAGACTCTAACTATTATTTACCCAGCATCAAGCAGATGTTTGTTTCCAAAGCTATACTCTCCTCTAATTGGCTGACATTGTGCTGCATAAACACCAATGCAAGCTTATGTTCTCTAATGAATGACAAATGCCTGGAAGAATCCTCTGTGAATTGGCAGCCTCCCGGTCCAGCATGCAAATTAGGTGGAAATTCCATCAGTACATGCAGACAAGTTGATCTGCATGATTGGCAGACCAGTGGGCAACACACCCATGGATTCATTGTCCAAATTCAATTTGGTGGGTTCATCTCTGTTTTTAGTGATCGTTTGTTAAGTTATTCATCTAGCCAGCATTTATTGAGTAGCCATTCCACAACAGGCATTGTCTTGGGCTTTAGGAATACAAAGATGACTAAAAATATGGTCTCTCACTTCAAGTAGTCCACAATGAAAAAAAGGGAGACATGACCGGTAAAGAAATAAAATTACCAATGTGAGAAGTACAAAAATAGAATGTGGGCAAGTGTCTGTGATCAGAGAAGGAATAAATCAACTCTACCAATAGAGGATGGGGAGAGTTTCCCAGATTTTCAAGGCAAAACCCAGAGGATGATCTTAAGAGTCAAGCAGAGAGACAAAGCATAGAAAGGGATGTCGCAGTAAAGAGAATAGCAAGGACACATGACAAAACACATCAGGGTCTGAGAGCCACCAACAGTTTGAACTTGCTGGAGCATATAGTGCAAGCAACTATCTGCTGTTTTAGCTCCTTAAAAATGCATGAAAACTATACACCCCCCTTTGAGGTATAATGTGCCCATATCTATTGAAATTTAAAATGTGCATATCTTGTTTGTATAGCAGCAAAAGATGGGGGGGGAATGATCCTCTACCAGGGACTAGTTAAATATGGTACATCCACATAAAGTAGTACTATACAAACTAAATACTGTCAAGATGCATAGGTATATACCCCATAACCTTATACAAGATTTACAATTAAGGGAAGATCTCCAGAAAATACTGTCAAGTGAAAAAGTCATGAGATAAAAATGCTACCTGTTGTGTAAGAGAGAAGACAAAATAGGAATGCCTATTCTTCTTTTGTTTTATTCATAAAGAAACCCTGGAAGGATACAAGAACCTAATACCTGTAAGGGTTGAGGGAGTTGTGAAGATAGATTAGAAAAGAGGTGGGGGTTAAACTCTGCAATGCAGACCCTGTCGATCCTTTTTTTTTAATTTTCAAATCATATAAATGCATACTCTCTGAAAAAGCAGGACCAGGGGTCGGGCGCCTGGGTGGCTCCGTGAGTTAAACATCCTACTGGTGATTTCAGCTCCAGTCATGATCTCAGGGTCTTGAGATCAAGTCCTGTATTAGGCTCTGTGTTTAGCGAGGAGTTTGCTTGAGATTCTCTCCCTCTGCCCTCCCCCCACCCCATCTCTCAAAAAAAAAGTAGGATTAAATTTTAAAATGTATCAGCCTCATAGCCCACCAATTCCAGTCTAGGTATCAATTACAGACAATCACTTACACACATGCATAAGGATATTTGCTGTAGTGTAGTTTTTGCGGCAAAAAAAATTAAACAACAAAAATGTCCATTAATAAAATCATAGAATAAAAAAGTGTTTTCGCGGGGCGCCTGGGTGGCTCAGTTGGTTGAGCGACTGCCTTCGGCTCAGGTCATGATCCCGGAGACCCGGGATCGAGTCCCACGTCGGGCTCCCTGCTCGGCGGGAGGCCTGCTTCTCCCTCTCTCACTCCCCCTGCTTGTGTTCCCCCTCTGGCTGTGTTTCTCTCTGTCAAATAAATAAAATCTTTAAAAAAAAAAAAAAAAAAAAAAAGTGTTTTCGGGGCGCCTGGGTGGTTCAGTTGGTTAAGCAACTGCCTTCGGCTCAGGTCATGATCCCGGAGACCCGGGATCGAGTCCCACATCGGGCTCCCTGCTCAGCGGGAAGCCTGCTTCTCCCTCTCTCACTCCCCCTGCTTGTGTTCCCTCTCTGGCTGTGTTTCTCTCTGTCAGATAAATAAAATCTTTTAAAAAAAAAAAAGTGTTTTCATACTTTGGAATATCAAGCAGCAGGTAAAACTTTGAAGCCGATCTTTCCACCTGCATGGACCACCAAGATTCCCAGAAGAACAGGGTACTATTACTATACTATATACAAAACCCCAAGTAACACCATGCAATCTAAGCTGAAATAATTCACACCAATCTGTTACCAGTGCTTACTTCTGGACATGATCTAGAGCAGGAGTCAGCGATCATCTTCTATAAAGAGCCAGACAGTTAATGCTTTCGGTTTTTCAGGCCTTATGGTCTCTGTTGTGCCTAATCACATATGGCAGACAGAGCCACGGGCAATATATAAATGAATAAGCTGTGTTCCAATAAAACTTTATTTTAAAAACAGAAAGCCAGGGGCGCCTGGGTGGCTCAGTTGGTTAAGCGACTGCCTTCGGCTCAGGTCATGATCCTGGAGATCTGGGATCGAGCCCCACATCAGGCTTCCTGCTTCGTCGGGAAGCCTGCTTCTCCCTCTCTCAGTCCCTCTGCTTGTGTTCCCTCTCTAGCTGTGTTTCTCTCTGTCAAATAAATAAATTAAATCTTTAAAAAAAAAAAAAAAAAAAAAAAAAAAACAGAAAGCCAGATTGGGACTGCAGCCTGTAGTGTGCCAACTACTAGTTGAAAGAACCAAAACAGGAGGTGTTGATTAAAAGACTCTATAATTGGGCACCTGGGTGGCTCAGTGGGTTAAAGCCTCTGCCTTCGGCTCAGGTCATGATCTCAGGGTCCCGGGATCGCAGCCCGCGTCGGGCTCTCTACTCAGCAGGGATCCTGCTTCCTCCTCTCTCTCTGCCTGCCTCTCTGCCTACTTGTGATCTCTCTGTCAAATAAATAAATAAAATCTTTTAAAAAAAAAGAGTCTCTAATTGTTTTTTTAACAAGAATACAAGTATCTCTGCCTTACCTAATTAAAGTTAATTAAAAACAACATGGGTACCTGGGGCTCCATAACAAAATACCATATACTGGGTGGATTGAATAATAAACATTTATTTTCTAATGGTTCTGGAGGCTAGAAGTCCAAGATCAAGGTGCCAGCAGTGGTTTTTGGTGAGGACTCTCTAACTGGCTTGTAGGCTGTTGCCTTCTGGCTGTGTCGTCACATTTTTCCTCTGTGTACATGGAGGAAGAGAGAGTACTCTGGTATCTCTTCCTCTTCTTACAAGGAAATCAGTCCTATCAGATCAGGGACCCATCCTTATGATGTCATGTAACCCTAACTACCCCCCCTCAAGGCCCTATGTCCACATACAGTCACACTGGGGATCAGGCCTCCAACATGTGAATTTTAAGGAGGCACAAATCAGTCTGTAACAGTGGGTCAGGAATCGTGCCCTACAGTAGCAATACACACAGGCTCCTCATCCCAGAATCCAACAGAAATCAACCAAGATCATGCTGGTTCCTAACATCAGAAGGCCCCACCAGGGATTATACCTTCCTTCCCTAACCCTCTCTCTTCCTTCTGAAAGGAATGTTCCCCTCTCTGAGGTAGTGCTGCTGTCTTGCCTGGGTAGGAAGTCTTTTTTTTTTTTTTTTCTGGGTAGGAAGTCTTTACCACCCTCCTGCCACCCACTGACTCACTCACTTTCTCTCTCTCTCTGGATTCCTCCTCACCTGTCAGAGTGCTAGAAAGGCATGTATTGAGAAAATCATGGTAATAGATCCAGATGCCCTTTGGGACTTATGTCTATATATGTCTCTGTCTTCCCATATTTATCTATCTAAAACAATCTATTCAGAGAAATTATAAGGAACTGGCTTACACAATTATGAAGGCTGAGAAGTCCAGACCCAGGAGAGCCCATGGTATAGTTCCAGTCTGAGTCTGAGTTCAAAAGCAAGAGAAGACCAATGTCTCATCTCAAAGATAGGCAGAGAGAGAATCCTTTCTCTTCAGGCCTTCAAATGATTGAATGAGGCCCATCCACACTGGGGAGGGCAATGTGCTTACTCAGTCTACAGAATCAAATATTAACCTCATCCAGGAACTCCCTCACAGACACACATGTTTATTAACCAAATGTTTGTCACCTTGTAGCCCAGACAAAGTGACACATAAAATTAACCATCACAGCAAGTGACTAGAAACAACTCAAATCTCCACCAGTAGAAGACTGGTTAAATAAATTATGGGACAGCCAGACATGGGGACACTGTACAATTGTAAACTTTAAAAAGATAAAAGAATAAACTTCTCTAAATACTGTCATGGAAAGATCAAAAGTGGAAAAAGCAAAGTGTAGAATATATGCATAATAGGATACATCTGAGGAAAAAATGAAGAAATATTAGCATTTATATTTGTATTTTCTTATATATACATGTAAAGAGGCTCTGGATGGAATCCTAAGAAACCACAGTGCTCTCCTATGAAGACAGAAACTAGGCATATACAAGATAAAGAAGGGAGGGAGAATTTTGGCAGATTCTTCATATTGTCTGGATTTTAACTATGAAAATGTAGTACTTATCCAAAAATTTTAAGTAACTGACAAAGGGAAAAGCAAGTGTTGGGCACCTCCAAAGGTCTAGTCTGAAACTCATCAGTACACATCCAACCAATAGTGAAAGCCAGGAAGAAAATGTGGTTGTCCAGGCGTGGAAGTCAGAGCCTGGGGAACACCGACATTTCGAAGGATAGGGGTGGGGAGGCAGGGAGACTGTGCAGGAGCAGACAGAAAGGTAGAGAACAGAAAAGTCAGGTGGTCTCAGAGGGTAAGTTATGATCTCACAACGACAAAAGAAGTAAAATACAGACAAGCACTCTGCAGTTGGATCATTTCTGGGATGATATATTTAACCAGAGAGTCTGTATTGTGTTTGCACTTTCTGTAGGAAATAGATCATGTAGTTACATCTCTTCCCTGGAATTTCTTTAGCTGCTGTCAGTGCAACCTGATTTGAGATGTAAATACACTGCGGAGATAATGCCAGGATCTCAGCAGACTCCGTTCTGCCGCCCGCCCAGGACGAGGGCGGTGATGGATGGTGCAAGGACCACTGCATAATCTCTTCTGTTTTAATACTCGATTATCATGTGCCTCATCTTCCCCAGAACCCGACTCAACACAGTAAAATCTCTTTGTTCTTTCCACAATGCTTGTATCTCCCTTGCATCTCCAGCCTCCTTTAATATCATTCATTATTGAAATGAACACAGAAAACCAATTACCAGGGTGGCAGCAGGAGCTGGTCATGTGCCCACCCAGCAACATCGGGAACCTGATTCCCTGTTGAGATAAACAAGAACCCCCAGGCACAGCGAAGCTTCTCACCTTTCCTCAGGCTCCTGGGAGTCCCCCGAACACAGCCACAGGGCTTTAGACATTCCTGTTCAGCTAATTCACTGCATGTTTGTTGTCACCAGATGCTATGGGAGGGTGTGGCTTGTCTGAAGTGTGGGGCCTGGCAGCTCTGCAGGCAAAGCCATTGTTAACACAGTGAGAGCAAAGGTTCTCACAATACTTGAGTTCAAATCCAGGTTCTGCTAACAAAACTGTCTGGCTTTGGACAGAATCTTAACTTCACAGTGCCTTAGATCCTCATCTGTGAAACGTAAATAATAGTAGTACCCAGCTGGGTGCCTGGGTGGCTCAGTCAGTGAAGCATCTGCCTTTGGTTCAGGTCATGATCCTGCGGTCCTGGGATCAAGCCCCATGTCATAATGCTCCCTGTTTACCGGGGAGTCTGCTTCTCCCTCTGACCCTCCTTTCTCTCATGCTCTCTCTCACATTCTCAAATAAATAAATTCTTTAGAAAAAAAGGAACAGTACCTATCTGTTAT
Source organism: Spilogale gracilis (assembly GCA_004023965.1). Lineage (NCBI taxonomy): Eukaryota > Metazoa > Chordata > Mammalia > Carnivora > Mephitidae > Spilogale > Spilogale gracilis. The sequence goes on from PITA01003590.1 coordinate 98,180, forward strand.
GGGTCAAACTGTGCCCCCCAAAAGTTGAGAGTCCTGACCCCCAATACCTGTGAATGGGACTTTATTTGGAAATAGGATCTTGGCAGATATAACCAAATTAAGCCTCCTGGATTAGAGTAGCATTTCAGTGAAGTGACCACTGTCCTTGTGAGGAGAGAGATTTGGAGCCACACAGACACACACGGGAAAATGCCACGTGACGACAGGAAACGGGAGTAATGTGGCTCCAAGGTGGGGAGCAAAGGCAGTCACCAGACACTGGAAGAGGCGGGGAAGGATTCTCCCCGAGAGGCTTCAGAAGGAGCGTGGCCTAGCCAACAACTTGATTTCAGACCTCTAGCCTCCAGAACTAAGAGAGAATAAATGTATTGCTTTAAGCCACCCAGTCTGTGGCAACTTGTTACAGCAGCCACAGGGAACTAATACACCACCCTCAAAGGGCTGGTATGAGGATTCATTAATTATACATGCAAGCCATGCAAAGTGCTTAGGAGAGTGTCTAACACCTAGTGATTCATACAGAAGTGCAGCATTACTATTATTACTAATTATTATTATTGCAGTAGCCTTGTCCCATAAGCAGGCAAGTGGCCCTCGACATGTCAAATAACAGCTGACAGGGCACCTGGGTGGCTCAGCGGGTTAAAGCCTCTGCCTTCGGCTCAGGTCATGATCTCAGGATCCTGGGATCGAGGCCAGCATCGGGCTCTCTGCTCAGCAGGGAGCCTGTTTCCTCCTTTCTCTCTGCCTACTTGTGATCTCTGTCAAATAAATAAAATCTTTAAAAAAAAATAATAACAGCTGGCAAGAAGACAGATTGGGGATCTTCCACCTTCATATAAATCTAGAGTTCTGGTTGATAAGCAAGTCCTCAGTCTACCTCTGAAGGAGGTGAGGAGCCCAGCTTCTCCCATCTACACTGCTTGAGTCACCTTTGCAGGGGTACTGTGACAGGAAGATGTCCAGGGCATTTGCACAGGCTGGCACCTTGTCAAAGATTAGGTTGGTTTCTGCTATACTGAATCATCCTGGTTACTGGTACTCATCAGTTACTGGTACTCATCCTGGTACTCAAGGTTACTGAGGCATGGAAGCACTGTGGCTAAGCACATCAATCTTGGAATCAGACTATCTGGTTCAAATCCCAATCCCTCCCTTACCAGCTCTGTGATCTTTGACAATTCATGAACCCTTCTGAACCTCAGATTCCTTATCTGTAAAATGAGCAAAAGCTATCATGAAGTATATATGAACATACAGGTGAAGAGTCTAAAGAAGGTGGGAAAAGGGACAGTTTGTTCAGAACCAACATTGCCTCTCTTCTACATACATACACACACACACACACACACACACCATCTGGTGGCACTTCTCAGGTCATTCCGATAGCCTAGAATAATCATCTGTGCTTTTGGTCTCTCCATACAGACTAAGCTCCTTCAAGACCGAGGATGAGTGTGTTCTGAACATCCCAAATATACAGAGTCCTTGTGACCAAGAACACATATTGAACAAAGTGTCTCAATCCTAAGGCATTTACACCCTGGCTTTATGATTTCTACTCTACTTACTCCCTGAATTCTTATTTTAATAAATTCCTTTCACTCAAGGGTCCACTAACTGCAGGCCTAATCCAACCCCACCCACTACCATCTGTGGCTGCTTTCAAGCTACAACAGCAGAATCAAGTAGTTTGCAGTAGAGACCATGTGACCCACAGGACTGAAGATATTTACTACCTGGACCTTTACAGAAAAGGTCTGTCAACTCCTGCTTTCAGTCAATTTCTCATTTTTTTATTTAAGTGTATTTTTTTTAAGATTTTATTTATTTACTTGACAGAGAGAGAGAGATCACAAGTAGGAAGAGAGGCAGGCAGAGAAAGAAGGGGAAGCAGGCTCCCCGCTGAGCAGAAAGCCTGATGCCGATCCCAGGACCCTGACCTGAGCGGAAGGCAGAGGCTGAACCCTCTGAGCCACTCGGGTGGCCCTTAAGTGTATTTTTAAATAGGAAACTTGCTATAACTAATGTGACTGGAAACTAGTATTTCTTGCCATACATGGAAGGCAGCATTCAAATCAATAGGGAACTACTGAAATAAACCACATACTAGCTAGAAGTGCTTACCGTGCCTCAGGAAGCCAGGCTGCAGTGCACAAAGCAGAGGGCTTAGACGGAGGTGCCAGGATGGCCGGTGGAAACCGGGGGCAGGCTACTCTGCAGGCACAAATGAACAAAGAAAAAAGGAAAGTGTGAGTACTGGATCTTAAAGGATAGCCATGCAATAGTATGGAAGGAGGATGACTACGTCAATAAAGAAGTCAAAGAAGAAACCCCCGGGGCAGCAGATGAACCAGAATTTCTAAGAGCAGGAGCTCAGAGGACACACAGGCAAAGGGGCCACTGAGAAAGGTAGTGAAGGCTCCTCACAGAGGATCCAGAAAAAAAATTTTTTTTCAGCATCTCAAAGTAGTAAGGATAATTTATAAACTAGATTAGAAAAAAACCTCAGCATATTTAGAATGAAAACAGCTGATGCTAATGAGCACAATAACATTTAAATAGAAATCTGTTTATCTTTGGGAGATTCATGCAGAACTTCCCTGCTACTCTGCCTGATTTAAGGACCAGGGACTGGACTGATTAACCTTCCTTTTCTGGGTTTTTGTGGGGTTTTTTTGTTTTGTTTTGTTTTGTTTTTAAGATTTTTATTTATTTGACAGAGAGAAACACAGCCAGAGAGGGAACACAAGCAGGGGGAGTGAGAGAGGGAGAAGCAGGCTTCCCGCCAAGCAGGGAGCCCGATGTGGGACTCGATCCCGGGTCTCCGGGATCATGACCCGAGCCAAAGGCAGTCGCTCAACCAACTGAGCCACCCAGGCGCCCCACTTTTCTGGGTTTAAAGCATAGGTGGCTGAGGTGCAGAGGCATACAGAGAACCTAGAAGCCTAACTAACCAGTGCCTGGGAATAATTAGACCAGGTGGAAAAGAGGTCGCAGCACCCAGCATGGCCATATGCTTCCAGTTCTTTCCTTTATGAGCACCACAAACCCCTTGAAAAAGCTGAAGAAAGCATGCCCCTCCTTCCCAGAAAACTGCACAGAAATACATACACCAAAACTTTTGCATTTAAAATTTTTTTTCCATGTTGGAAATGTATTTTCTACCCATGAAGAAAAATTAAAAGCAATCTTTAAAAAAAAAAAAAGTCTTGGCCTCAATTTTTATAACACGTTAAGATTCAAGGTCTATTTGAGTGGTAGAGGGAATAGATCTAAAATAAAACAACAAAAAAAATTCAATTCTTCTCAAAATCTCATTTTAATGCGATTCTGCAATTTCTGGGCCTAAAAAGAAATGTGGAATTGTGTTGTGGTCTATTGCATCAAAATCAAATTGTTTTCAAATTTTTGTTTAAGGGACACCTGGGTGGCTCAGTTGGTTAAGCATCTGCCTTCGGCTCAGGTCATGATCCCAGGGTCCAGGGACTGAGTCCCACTCTGGGCTCCCTGCTCAGCAGGAAGGCTGCTTCTCCCTCTGCCTGCCACTCCCCCTGCTTGTGCTCTCTCCCTCTGACAAATAATCTTAAAAAAATTTTTTTTCATTTAAACGGTACCTGTATGGACAAAAACCCTGAACCCCAGAAATGCATAGGAAAAGAAAAAAAGTAATAATCCTATTACTGACTTAGCTAACTTAGAGTGGGGTTGTGTCAATAAATACCAAATCCTCCAAAATATTTTTAACATTGAATACACGTCAATTTTTTTCTCTTGTCCTTAAGTTAATGAGGCTAGGTAGATGAGAGAAGTCCTTGTGATTCATATTTAACTTTGAAGATGGACTGGGGTGCCTGGTGGCTCACGAGGTTAAGCATCTGCCTTTGGCTCAGGTCATAATCTCAGGGATCTGAGACTGGGCTCTCTGCTCAGCGGGGAGTCTGCTTCTCTCTCCCTTTGCTCCACCCCCTGCTCAGGCTCTCTTTCTGCTCTTGCTCTCTCTCAAATAACAGTTTCTAAAAAATTTCTTTTGAAGATGGTTGGAGTAACTCTTGTTAACCTTAAAAATAAAACTGCCAGTTCTTTTACCAGCAAAAATGGGTGTATCTGGGAATAGCAGAGAATTGCAATATAGGACAAGCACCTCAGCAAACCCCCAGGCAAGTCTGAAGAACAGAGAAAAGAAGTGTTATTTTAAAGGGGAAAGGGGGACATGGGGGAGGCTACTCTAAACTAAAAGTCCATTGGAGTAAACCAGGAGTTAGAAAGGGACTAGCTTCCCTTCGGGCTGTTGCCAGGGCAGGAGCAAAGCCTTTCTCCCTCCTGCTGGAGTAGTCAGGTAGCGGCTAAGGTAGTAGCCCCTGTAAGCTGTGCCTCTTCCTGTTGGCTCCACAGCTGGCTAGTGCTGGCCTCCCACCTCCATCCTAAACACAGTTTCCTCTTATTACTTTTCACATGCCCTGCTCTTTGATGGAGATCTCTCTTTGAAAAGCACTGCTCACCGAGAGTCAGGTTTTCCACGTTTACTGGTTTTGTCCCTCAGTACTAAGGAGGACCTTTCCTGGTGGCCATGTCCTACGCTGGAGGGAGCATGCACAGCAGTTGGAAACTACGTAAGGCCATGTTTGAGTAACAGGGAGCTTAGCAGGGAGAAACTCTCGGCCCCTGCCCACCTGTCATCCAAGATGGTTAAGCCCTGGAGATCATCTCGAGGTGTTTAACCAGCATCACCTTATTGGGTACATTTTTTTTTTTTTTAAGTTTGAAAGGCAACAAAATACAAAACTTCAAAAAATTATACAACAGAAAAAGTAACATGAGCATTCCAAATTGTAAGATGGTTCTAAATCAGGACTCTGGTCTGAAAGTAGGCAACCGAAATACTTATTGGCACTTATTCCAACCTCAGGAAGAATGATTCTCCCTATAGAGGCAAGTTTGGACTCCTGTGTGCCTCCTAGAGGTCTCCACTTAGGGCAGCCTTGCAAGGAGAAGAGTGGCCACTCCAGGAGCACCCTGAAAAAATCGACCAAGTGCATCTGGGAAGATGCAGTGCAAGACTAAACAGGAAGCAATCGCTGATGAACTTTTTGCAAAACAGTACAACTTCAAAGATGTTTTTAAACAGTACGGTTACCAAAAAAGAACTATTTATACCCAAGTATTATTAATAAAACAGTCTGTAAAGTTGTAAATTCAAAAATCATGACTGTGGATAAAAATTCCAAGTCGGTGAATAGTTCAGATGATTTTTGCAGATTGTGAAGCTTCTAACCCTTCAGGAAAAGCAAATGAAAGAAGAATTTGGGGCACCTGGGTGGCTCAGAGGGTTAAGCCTCTGCCTTCTGCTCAGGTCACGATCCCAGGATGCTGGGATGAGGCCCGCATCCTGCGCTCTGCTCAGCCGGGAGCCTGCTTCCTCCTCTTTCTCTGCCTGCCTCTCTGCAGACTTGTGATCTCTCTGTCAAATAAATAAAATCTTTAAAGAGAGAGAGAGAGAGAGAAAGGAAGGAAGGAAGGGAGGAAGGGGGGGAGGGATGGATGAATGAATGAATTTGTCCTGGGATCAAAATGAGGCTATTTCTGAAAGGCCATAATCAAAAAAGGGAGGTTTCTCCCTTTCACCAGGGCTTGGGAAATGCAGACAAGGGCATTATCTTTCCACAAGAGAGAGAAAAGAAACAACAGTAAGAAGAGTTATACAGGCCTCCTCCAGACATCCTGGGAAAGCTGTCTTGTCAGATGTCGCCTGCCTCAATCCTGGGAAATCTTAACTTTCAGGTCACCAGATGGTGTGCGGGTCCAGTCAGGGGTGGGTGCTTTCTTTAGATATTTCATGTGACTCCAAGAGAATGTTCCCTGGCATTTGGTGACACAAAGTATTTCTTGATAAGGGCTTTTCCTGAGGATGAAATGGGGGGGGGGGGGAGGGCTTCTTTTCTAATAGATAAAATCTCCAGGTAGCAAGGTGGAATGCCTAGGTCATTGTCTCCTGGAAGCAGACAGTGAAAAAATTGCTCCACCAAAGCATGGTTGGTTTAATAGATGCAATCAGGCCTTTACAATACTGAAATATATCTCCTTTTATCAGCTAGGTGTCAAAGGAGACAGGGGCCAAGTGCATTGGTTGCCCTGTGACTATCACAAAGGAGGGGAGTCTGTGAGTTCCAAAGGGGGTGGATCAGAAATTTAGAAGGACCAATTACAGTGCTTTCACCCAAAATACCTGGAAGGCCTCTATAAATGCTGCAGTTGAGTCTCAATAGTGCCATTGGTGTATTTGAGTAATCCTGAGGATTGAGGATGGTGTGCACAATGAAAACGTTGTAAAACCAGCCAAAACAGCACAGACGTGTTGAAGCACCTGACGAATAGAATGGATTTCCCAGTCACTATGAAGTGAAGGAGAAGTTCCTTAGGTAGGGATAATCTGTTCTAACAGAATTCTGGCCACAGAAGAATTGGCCTATCTACAAGAGAAAGCTTTGGTCCATTAAGAAAACATGAAAACTATGACTAAAACATATTTATATCCATGAGACAGGAATGCTATATGAAATCTATACAAACAGTTTCCCTGGATCATACTTGGGACAGGTGGGGAAAGTAAGGTAGGCACTTTTTGCTTATTAATGTTTCTATTAATAGTTATAATACTTAAAATAGTACTTATTAATATTTCCCCACCAATACTGGTTCCTAAATGCTAGCATTCTGTCAGTAGACCAATGGTTTAATGCATACAGAGTGGTGAATAAGGGGAATTTTAGAATTTCTTACAGGATTGCATGGTTACCTGGCCCAAACCAGAGTTGTCCCTTTTTAGAGCCAACAATTATTAGATTTCCAATACTATTTTTCTCTCTTTAGGGGCAATAGTTGGGTATATCTAGTCAATTTTCCCAAATTATTATTTGGGAGAACACCTCTTTGGAACATGACAGAGGTTTGGCTATGGGTTTCCTTCAGAACAATGTTTTTGAAAGAACTATCAGGTAAGTGGTTTACTTTGGCCCTCAGGGACTGGAGTCTGGAATGCCCAGGAATCTGCAAAAGTATGGCATCTAATAAATGTTGGACACAGGAGCCTTTTTTTTTTTTTTTTATGAGAGAGAGATCAAGCAAAAGCATAGCATGGGTGCAGGGGCAGAGAAAGAGGAGGAGAGAATCTCAAGCAGCTCCACACTGAGGCTCACAGGGCTCAATCTCACAACCCTGAGATCATGACCTGAGCCGAATCAGGAGTCGGACGTTTAACGACTAAGCCACCCAGGTGCCCCCATAGGAGCCATTTTAAATGTTATTCCCATTGGAGGTAAGGAAACCTTGTTGCTTCCCTAATATTTCCAAGTATGAACTACCCCAAAAGCATACCAACTATTGGTATAAATGCTTAGGGTTTTCTTGGCTAAAGTATCAAAAGATGAAGCTGCCATCTCAATGACTTCAAAGAGATGTGATAACATACTCAGCATACTTAACGATTTTCACCCTTTAAATCAGAAGCATCTGTATACCATGAAAAATCTGCACTGGTTAGAGGAGTTTCCTATGAATTTCCACGGGGAGTCAAAAGATAGTGTCAGAGTTACGCAGTCATGAAGGGTTTCATCTGGGTGGAAATGTAGTTGTTGTTTCAAGACCACATGCCAGAAGTATAGAACCTGAATTTGAGCAAACTGCAATTTTTCTTTGGAAACTCTGTGTCCCTTAAAGGCCAAAAGTTGTAATAGGTGAACCGCTGTTTCCTGTGAAGAGGTTTCAGAAGGGGAGCAGAGAAGCAAATCAACTGCATATTTTAACCAAGTAGAGCCTACAGAAAACTTTCTATCAACCAAATCAGCATTTAAATGTTTGTGAAAAGTAAAGACTCTGAAACCCCAGGGCATTACTGTCCAGGTTTATTTCTGTTCTTACCAAGCAAAAAGATACTGAAAGCAAAAAGATACTGGCTATCCTTATCAACAGGAATACTAAAAATGTACTGTGCATATCATTTACAATGAAAAATTTGATTTCCGTGGGAGTAGATGCCAGGAGCATATGGGGTTTAGGAAAACAGGGTGTCAAGGGATAACCATGTTATTTATTGCCAGTAGGTCCAATACAAACCTCCATCTTCAGCCACTGGATTTTCTCACAGGTAAAATGGGGTGTTTACAGGACTAGTGCAGGGGACAATGAGACCTTGAGCTTTGTAATCTTCTATATTGGCTCGCTGTCTTAAAGGACTTCTTTACAGGCTATTAATTCCATTAAGAGGTTTGGGGGATCTATCTGAATCCTGATGGGAGATGCACAGTGGATTCTGCCAATAAAAGCTGAGGATTCTGCCCATAAAGAAGACGGTAGCTGATCCAACAGGAATCAAGGATCAGGGTCCCTAGACTCAGCTACAGTGCAACATCAGAGATGGAAACAATGAAAGATGTCAAAGGGTCATTTAATTCCCCTGGTTGGCTATTTTGGTTACTACTGTCAAATTTTAGAATTATTTTCCTCCTAAGAGAAAGAAATTCTGGCAAGATACTTCTCTGAGAAGTCTTGGCCTAATAAATGAATAAGGCCTGAGGAACTAAGGAGAAAAGGGTGCCTCTCTCTCAAAGGATCCAGACAAAAGGGAACAGGGTCAGAGACAAGAACCTGTTGAGGTTTATTAGAGACCCGCAGTATCTGAACGGTCTTAGTATCCCGAAGCAGGGGATGCTTTACAGCTGTGGAGTTGGGCACTGAGAGGGTAGCTTCAGCATAAGCAGGGACAAAGATTCATTCTTCTTCCCTTTTTTTTTTTTTTTTGGCCAGCAATACACATTTATTGTAAAAATTTTAGAAGCTAAAAAGAGAAAATATAGGTATGTAAAAATAAAATTCATGATCCCGGAGATCCGGGATCGAGTCCCACATGGGGCTCCCCGCTCAGCAGGAAGCCTGCTTCTCCCTCTCTCACTCCCCCTGCTTGTGTTCCCTCTCTGGCTGTGTTTCTCTCTGTCAAATAAATAAAATCTTAAAAATAAATAAATTAATTAATTTAATTAAAAGCACCTAAAATTAACACTGACCTAATCACTATGAAAACATATCAGCTCTATCACCATGGAGTTAATTACTGAAAGGCTTCTCTTATATATATTTTTATATATTTCTTATTTTATACATATATATTCCCCCCACCCCCAGTGTTAATCTGGAGAATGGTTTCTACAAGCCAAGTAATAGGATTGGGAATTTCCTCGGAGCCCAACATTGGGAATTGGGAGGACACCCGGAAGACTAAGCAGAGGGCAGAGCGGGGAAGGTAGCTGAAATGGTTAAATTGTAACATCTTAAACAAATGCCCTGGCTTTCTGCAAAAAAAACCCAGGAGAAACTAAAAGGGTTTTGGTTTTGTTTAGGGGCCCTCACCAGCTGGGGTTGAAAAATTTGAGCATTTTAGCAGTCTTTTAGTGACTCATCTAGGGTATGAGCAAGCAGGTTTGCCAAATTAAATCTGAACTGCACAAAATTCCCCAATCCATCCTGGTCCTCTGGTCTGATACCTTCCGAAAGCAGGCTGTTCCAAACAGAATAAATAAGAAATTAACTCAGCCCATTAATAAATAGAATTAAATGCTACCCTGATAGATTCAACATCTAAAGGAAAACCAGAATTTTCTTTAAAGGCAATCTGGAGTTAGTTGTAATAGTCATGAACAGGTTCATCAGGCTTTTGTGTACAAGCCTGAATGTTACTCCAATCAACAGGCTTACAAGAAGCCACTGTAACTCTTCAGTGGTGATCTCCAATGAGTGTCCTAGCCTCTTGCCAAAAACCAGGAGTTTGTTTCTCTAAGTCCCCTTCAGGAAGTTCCCACTGGGCTAGTTCTAGCCAATGCTGGCCTGACCTTCAGCAACAAGCAGGTAGACTTATTGATATAAATCTGAGAAGCCAGGTTCTTAAGTCTAGATAACTATGCTACATTCTTGACCAAACCTATGGGAGTCCTCAGCCACTTTAGGAAACTCTTTAACTATGGCTGCAATTCAGCCTTAGCTCAGGAAACAAAGACCTGGGGGGTTAAATGGATTCTCGAAGACTTAACTTTAAAGGGGAGATTTTAACAGGTTCCAGAGAAGAGGGAGAAGGGGAGGTTTGGAGGAAAAGAGAAGTTTAACAGAGAATAGAGGGAAATGGCACAGGAGGCAAGGCCTGAGCACAGGTGGCCTGCCAAGTGTTAGGAAACCCAGGAGGAGAGGGAGGGGAAAAAGAGGGCTGAGAGGCATTTTGACTTCTTTCAATTATTTGTTTGCCTCAGTTAATGTAGAAATACTATTTTGCAAAGAGGCAAACTCAGAAACTCGAAAACATTTGGAAGCCTCAAGGTACAATAGTATCTCTGTTCAGTTTGTTTTGGTTTTAGGAGCCCCTGCTTTGTAATTTAATTTTGAGTAAAATAAGTTTAGCGAGCTCGGAAGTTCCCCATAATGGCCACTGATGGTCTTAACTTTTGGTTAAGTTGGTGGTTTCCTTAGAAAGGAGGAGACAGGACCACAGTTTTTAAACTTAACACCAGCGCCATCCCATTAGGAGGTTATCTTCAAGCATTTTGATGCCTGGGATCCCATTTCTTGGAGGGTTTTGTCTAGAGCAAAGAGGGAAAATTCCTAAACAGCACTGGTTCAACAGAAACAATCTGGTTCCAGAGGGATCAGACCGAAGGCCAGCACAATTCCAAAAGGCGCCATCCGGTCCCAAAAAGGAGTTGGACCAAAAGCCAAACAAGTACATTGAGGAAGGGCAAAGAATTAAATAAAGCCTGTAGGTGGGCACCTGGGTGGTTCAATCGGTTAAGCGACAGTTGTTTTGTTTTTGTTTTTGTTTTAATATTTTATTTGTCAGAAAGAGAGAGCGCGAGCAGGCACAAACAAGGAGAGCCGCAGACAGGAGAGGCAGGTTCCCCGCTGAGCAGGGAGCCCAATGCAGAACTCGATCCCAGGACCCTGGGATTATAACCAGAGCTGAAGGCAGATGCTTAACCAACTGAGCCACCCAAGGCGCCAACTGGTGATCTCCGCTCAGGTCGTGATCTCAAAGTCGTGAGCTTGAACCCGAAGGGCGGCTCACACTGAGCCTGGAGCCTGCTTGGGAGTCCTCTCTTCCTCTCCCGCTGCCCTTCCTCACCTTTCTCCCTCTCTCTCTTTGGGGGAAGAAAAAAAAAAAAAAAAAAAAAGCGTGTAGAGCTCGCACACAAACGGAGCAGAGCTCCATGTGCAGGAGAAAACTTACGCTCTGACTCCAAGGTTCAGGAGAAAGCACTGAACTCAGCGGGTTCTGTGGGCACCCGCACCAGCTTGCTCACCAGCCTCAGAGCTGTTGCGGGTCTTCTCTGGATCCCACCTCTGATCACCAAGTAACACTGACCTTAAAAAATAAAACTGCCAGGTGTCCCACGAGCTAAAACAAGCTTATTCCACACAAGCAAACTACTACAAGTCCTCAGAACCAAACAGAGGAACTTTTTTATAGAGGAAAGGGGAGGAGTTCGTGGGCTCTCATAAACAAAGAGTTCATTGGAGCAAACTGGGAGCTCTGAGTATAGTGCCTTCTCATTGGCTGAGTTAAAAGGGTCTCTCATTGACTGGCCTATCGTGAGGGCACGTGGGAAGCCTTCCTCCCTTTCCTTTGCGGAAGGTTAATCTATTACTTTTTGGGTCTACAGATGACGAGGAGTCGTAAGTGTGAAAACTCCCCGTGCGTTCCCACTCCATTCTAAGTGAGGTTTCCTTTTAGTAATTTTCACACCCCCAAATGAGTTCCTGTGATATTATGATTTATAGTAAGTATATATATTTGCTCTTGTCCCATTTTTGGCACAGAGCTCCTAAAATCGTTGGAATTTCTTAAGTGATAAGAGCAATCAAGGTGTCTTTTATGTTAATGAGGTGTCTTTTGGACTCATGCAGAAGGATGGGGGCTGATTGCCAGAACCTGCCCTGTGATTAGAGAATTGAAACTTAAAGGGACACTTTGGGTGGCTCAGTCGGTTAAGTATCTGACTTGATTTGGGCTCAGGTCAGGATCTCATGAGATCAGGCAGCTGCAAGCCCCCAGCAGCCTGTGGTAGGCCACGTGTTAGTCATGGAACCTGCTTAAGATTCTCTATCTCTGGGACACCTGGGCAGCCCAGATGGTTGGGCATCTGCCTTTGGCTCAGGTCATGATCTCGCGGTCCTGGGATCCAGCCCCATGTCAGGCTCCCAGCTCAGCAGGGACTCTGCTTCTCCCTCTCCCTCTGCCTCTCCCCCTGCTTGTGCTCTCTCTGTCTTTCTCTCAAATGAATAAATAAAAATCTTTGGGGGGGAGCAGAAATAAAAAGATTCTCCCTCTCCCCTTCCCCCCTTCCCTCCTTTCCTAAATAAATAAATAATTTATTTAACTTTTTAAAAAGAGGGTTGGGGAAATTTCCAACCCGAACCTCCAGCTCCAGGGAGGAGAGAGGGGCTGGAGGTTGAATCAGTCATCCATGGCCAATGATTTAACCAATTGTGCTTACGTAATGAAGCCTCAATTAAAAACCCAGAAGGACTGGGTTCAGAGAGCTTCTGGGTTAATGAATATTTGCAGGTGCCAAGCTCACAGAAGGTAAGGAAGCTCCACGTCCCTTTCCTAATACCTTGCTCTACACAATCCTTCCATTTGGCTATTCCTAAGTTACATCTTTTATAATAAAGTGGTGATCTAGTAAGTAAAGTGTCTCTCTGAGTTCTATGAGCCACTTTAGCAAATCAGTCCAAGCTGAGGTGGGGCTCTTGGGAATCTCCCGATTTTTAGCCATTTGGTGAGAAGTACAAGTAACAACTGGGTTTGTAACTGGCATCCAAAGTAATGGGGAGACAGTCTCCTAGGACTGAACCTTAACCTGTGGGATCTGATGCTATTTCCAGGTACCTAGTTCCTGAATCAGTCAGATTATAGGACACCCAGCTGTGTCAGAGAATTGTCTGCTGGTATGGGATTACCCCCCCCACACACACACACACATTGGAATTGGTACCAGAACATATTGGTACCTCATGGTACCAGTTCCTCAGCATTCCTAAGTATATTCAGACTTTAACACATCAAGAAATGGATAAGGCTTATCATTCTCAACTCCAGTCTTCAGAAGCACTTTCCTTCAGTCTTGTACACTTTGGAGAGGCTGAAAGAGCTCACAGTTTTTCTGCACCATCCATAACGGTAACTGAAGGAACTTGAGTGGAAATACCTGCTTCATTCAGTTGGCAAGCCGCCTCCCCCCCAAGTTAAGTCCAGTGGTGAAGGAATTTGCTACTTTGTTCTACAAGGGAGCTTTTCATTCCCTCAAAAAGGTGAAAATTCTGTTTAATATTTGAGCAAAAGCCTGGGGATTTGTTTTATGGAGAGGCAACACACTTGTGTTTAAACAAGATGAACATAATATTATGCATGCATTTTGTGACAAAAACTCCTGAAAAGACCAGCTTTTACGACACTAGACAGGACTCCTTTCAAGATTTTGGCCAAGGCTTTGATGCCAACAAAGACAGTAATGAAACACGCAAGGTCTCCACCGAAGGAAGGAAGCCATGTGTTGTCAAGCATGACAGATGCTCCCTTCCATGCCCAGACTTTTTCCAGTTAAAGTTATGCCTGGGAAGGAAAAAAAAAAAAAAACTTTTCAGCCATTAATGTCTCCAAAGGAACCCACCAAAAGAAAGCATTTCTTCTGATGACACTGAAAGGCACATAAAGGATGAAGAGTAGTAGCTCCACACTGAAAAGTGTAAAGCATTTTTGTGCAATTGCAGGCTGAGGGAAAGGAAAGCAATTCCTGCTTTCAAACATGAAGAAGTGTTTGTCTCTTAGAGTAGATGACGTTCTTTGATAGAGACACTGTTTTATTGGTGTCTTTGCTTTAAATCATAAACCAGCTTGATCACTGTGAGGGCACAGGTTTTTCCTGAGACATTTGCTATTGCACAGCTATTCTGTTGCTTGGCAATGTGAAAGTCAGAGTTCTAGAATGGTCCCACATCTGGTTTTGGGGCAGGAACAAAGTCAAGTTCAGGGGAAGTTTCATCCTTTTCAAATCTAACCTTCCTCTCAGGAAACCCACACTTCAAGACACTATATGGGGATGCTGAAAAGGAAGATGCTCCTTCAGCTTTGTTCCATGCACCCACTGACAAGTAATTCTCATTCCAAGAGCCATTATGACTTTTGTGACCCATTATGTTCAGTAATGAAACTTAAGCCAAGGGATACGGAAGTTGCTTCACACTTTTATTGTGATACTTCCTAAATGGGCTAAGCTTATGATTTTCTGAAGCATGTGGCAATGTAAACTGTCTTTCATTTCCATCAGAGAAATTAATCTAGGTATCAATATGTAACACCCATAAACTGGGAGCAACCACCGCATTCCACAGCACAACAGTTTGGAATGAAACAACACCATCATTATATAATTTGACCACAACTTTTTTTTTTTCAAAGATGACTTCTATTCCAAATAACAGAAAGAAAAATGGAAGAAAAGCATCATGCATGTGTGTGTATGTGTGCACATATCTGTGTGTCTGATTCACAGAACAGTTGCCACTCATCCAAAGGATCTGGCCCTCCTCTCTCCCCTCTCTGAGGTTAAGAAAGTCTGCAATTGAGAGTTTGACTGGCCTATTGCTGCTGTACAGATGATTGAATGGAATTGTGGTGAGCTTTTCTTTTTTAATATTTTATTTATTTGAAAGAGAGAGAGCACATGTGGAAGGAGGGGCAGACAGAGAAGGCTCCACGCTGAGCAGGGAGCCTGATGTTGCTCAATCCCAGGAACCTGGGATCAGGACCTGAGCCAAAGGCAGATGCTTAACTGACTGAGCCAGCTAGGCGCGCCTGTTGTGAGCTGGTCTGAGATACCAGACCAAACGACAGAGATTACAGTCAGCATATATTTCATGCCCCAAGTGGCACACATTTCCCACCCTTACCACGATTTTTTTACTCTAACATTGTCCAACTCCTTATTTATGGATAGGGCCCTCCGGTGATGACTGATACTCCCTATGTGACTTTTGAGACACTCAGACTGTGAGTGGTAGGACTCTTAATTTTCCTCCAGGGAGGCGACGTAGCATAGTGGCCAAGTGAACAGTTTTGGAAGTCAGATGGGCCTGGGTTTGACTTTCAGATCCACTATTTATTTTACTTCTTTAATAGCTGTGTGGCCTACTTAACTTTCTAAAGCCATTAACTCATCTGTAAAATGGAAATTAAGGGAGAGAACATATTTGCACTGAAGAGCCTGACTCCATTTTTCATTTTGACCTTGACAGCCTTCAAGCTCCACCCTTTTCACTTCTGCTTTGGACTCCTATCTCAGCAAGCTGGTAAGCAAGCTTAGGTGTTCCTTTGGTGACAATGAGATGTTCACACCACAGAAGTCCTGGCAGGTGGGTACAAGCCCTTACCTGAGCTCTATCCCCTAGCCACCATAAAAGCCAAGATAATCTCCATTCATTGCTCTCTCCAGACATGTTGTACCTACTTGGGAAGCTTGCCCTGCTTTCCCCCAGAAAGCTGTGTGATTTGAGGAATAAACCTTGTCATATCCTCTTGTGTGTGTGTGTGTGTGTGTGTGTGTGTGCATGTGAAACAAATTTTGACTGATAGAGTCCATCCCACTGCTTCTAGGGGACCACAAGAAGTGGCACTGTTAGCAGGATGTCTCAGCAATGTCCACTACCAGCAAGGGTCTTTCTTCTCTTGCTTTGGCTTGCAAACTGGCTTTGCTGCCCGCTGGGAAGCATGAATTACAAGCTGCTGCTGACCAGTATCTTCTTTGAGTTGTGCTGCTGCCTGCTGGCTGGCTTGTACTTTGAGCTGAACTGCTTTGTGCCACATCTGCTGAGTTCTTCAAGGCTCTGTTATACGCAACCAACCTAAGTCAATAACAATTGGCATTTAGGAACAGGAGTATGGGATTGGGGCCTTCCTTAAAGTAGCCCTGGGTCATGTGTCTTGGCCTAGACCCACATGTAGATCTTTCAGATTGAATTGTGTCTCCATTCCAGCATCAGCTATGACTGCCTCTAGGTTTGGGAGAATGACTTTTTCCCTATGACCATTCTGTGTGACTCAGCCAGGCTTTAGTCCCCTGGAGGGCTCAGGGGATAAACCTATACTCTGCACACTATACATGCCCTTTGGGGGGGTCACTCATGTGAAAGAACATCCTAAGGTCATGCCCCTAAAAATGTTTGAGCCATCCAAATGGTATGGCTCCTGTCTATGCCCCTGTCATAACAAGTTTGTCCTCACGGTTATAGAAAAAAACACTCATAGAAGCCCCGTGGCACACTCAAAGGGTTAATTTAAATACTACTTCAGTGGGCACCTGGGTGGCTCAGTGGTTAAGCCTTTGCCTCCAGCTCAGGTCATGATCCCGGAGTCTTGGGATCCAGCCCTGCATTGGATTCCGTGCTCGGTGAGGAGCCTGCTTCTCCCTCTCTCACTCCCCCTGCTTGTGTTCCCTCCTTGGCTGTGTTTCTCTCTGTCAAATAAATAAAATTTTTAAAAATAAATAAATAAATAAATAAATAAATAAATACTACTTCGGCTATGGGTCCTAAAACTCCAAAAAACAACCACCTCCGGGGGGGGGGGGGGGGTGCTAATCCCCTAATCCTGGCAATACTAATTTGAGGGTCTCTGGAGGGAGAAATGTCTAAATATGAGCAGGGTACAAATGACCCACTCCTCAAAGTAGAGTAACCACCCCCAGATGATGATGATGATGATAATGATGATGCCACATGGCTAGAGAAGGGAATAAAACAACTGAAACAAAGATTTGGCCCAACTGGAAATCCAAAATTTACTAAAAGAATTTATAGAATAAAATTAAGGTAAAAGGGAGTAGATTGGCTTTGCAATCTTATAGCATAGGTTCTGAATTAACTTTAGTACCTATGGAGATACACCAATTGGAGGTCTTAGTCAATAGTGAGGCTCAAATTGTACTTTACCTGAGGATCCCACTAAACTTAAACATAGTCCTCCCTATAATACTATGGAAGCCACTGAACATAAAATACAAGAGCAAAAATGTGTGCTTCTCCTTCACTGTCAGAAATGTTGCCTTGCCTAAAACCCCCACAATTAGGCCCATTGCCCTAAAATATCCCAGAATGGGCATGGACTCTGATTCAAAGTGGGATAAATTAAAATTCAATTAAATCAGGGTACCTGGGTGGCTCTGTTGGTTAAGCCACTGCCTTCAGCTCAGGTCATGATCCTGGAGTCCCAGGATCGAGTCCCACATCAGGCTCCCAGCTCCATGGGGAGTCTGTTTCTCCCTCTGACCTTCTCCCCTCTCATGCTCTCTCTCACTTACTCTCTCAAGTAAATAAATAAAGTAGTTTTTAAAAATTCAATTAGGGGCGCCTGGGTGGCTCAGTTGGTTAAGCGACTGCTTTCGGCTCAGGTCATGATCCTGGAGACCCGGGATCAAGCCCCACATTGGGCTTCCTTCTCGGCAGGAGGCCTGCTTCTCCCTCTTTGAGTCCCTCTGCTTGTGTTCCCTCTCTGGCTGTGTTTCTCTCTGTCAAATAAATAAAAATAAAATCTTTAAAGGGAAAGGTCCCTTAAAAAATTTTTTTTTTCAATTAAATCTCTGCCACTTACAATCAGGTTAAGAAAAATGAAGCCCCATAGACCTTCCAGCCCCTGGTTAAAATATTTAATAAGATCCAATATAAATCAAAACAGGGCACGTGGGCCCTTGGGTGGCTCAGTGGGTTAAGCCTCTGCCTTCAGCTCAGGTCATGATCTCAGGGTCCTGGGATCAAGGCCTGCATCGGGCTCTCTGCTCAGCAGGGAGCCTGCTTCCTCCTCTCTCTCTGCTTGCCTCTCTGCCTACCTGTGATCTCTCTCTGTGTCAAATAAATAAGTAAAATCTTTAAAAAAAAATAAACAAACAGGGTACTTAAGATTGAGACATGTTATCCAAGACCTGTTTAAAGAAGGGAAAGATTATCCTCATTAATGCTCCATTTAAGAGTGCCAGTTGGGAAAAAAAAAAAAGAGTGCAAGTTGGCCTGTTCCTAAACCTTGGAAGGAATGAATGGTACCTCACCATGGATACTGAAATCTTAGTGTCACCCTCCCACCCAGTGAGGCCACCATAGCCAGTATTATGTAAATTATAGACTTCATCTAATCAGCAACTGGTAAATACTTTGCAGTCTTAGATTTGGCTAAATCTCTTCTATTCAGTGCTTTTTTTTTTTTTTAAGATTTTATTTATTTATTTGACCAGAGAGAGAGATCACAGGTAGGCAGAGGCAGTGAGGCAGGCAGAGAGCCCGATGTGGGGCTCGATCCCAGGACCCTGAGATCATGACCTGAGCCAAAGGCAGAGGCTTTAACCCACTGAGCCACCCAAATGCCCTATTCAATGCTTATTTTAACAGTTCCTCATTCACAATTTGTCTTCACCATCAAAGGGACACAATACAGCTTTACCTGGCTACCCATGGAGTACCTCAACAGCCGTGTTGTCTCACATAATCTTGGCAAGCAAGATCACAACCACAACCAATGTGATGCAACATAGTAGGAAGCTACTGCTTTCCATCCCTAATGAGGACATCCCTAAAAAAAAATGGGACCCAAGGGTCAGCACAATTCACTGAACTTCAGAAAGTTGTCTTAGCACTGAATGCTCTAATAATCAGCCCCACCTGCACACTTTTAGAAACTCATAGGCCATTGCCAATGGTCTGGCCATTGGTCTTGCCAATGGCAGAAACAATTCATTTTCCAAGGTTGCCCCCTTTGAGGTAAAGAACTCCATGAATCTTTTGCTTCATAGATCCCCAATATATAAACCAAGGTCACACATGTCTCTGTATATACTAAAGCCACAATACAAGAAAAGGACATTTCTTATCTCTTTGAAGTTTTGACCAAAGCACTCATTTCAGTTCTTGAAATACACAATGCTGGACTCTTTAATGATTCATTCAGTGAAAGTTTCATCCCCCCTACTGATCTCAAGATACAGGCTCATAGAGAACTATTAGTGTTTAATTAAATAAGCTCAAACTCAATTAAATGAAACATAGCACATTTCAGTCATTAGTCAGACACCAAGGGTGAATTATAATAGTCTACCTTCATTTCTGATATTTGACGGCTGACATCTTCCAAACCCACCGTTCCCTCTTCCCCCTCTGTCTCAAATCTAAGCAAACTAATAAGGAAGCCTAGATGCTCTCTCCTTTGGAGCCAGCTGGAAGTTGCAAGCCTAGCCCTCACGTAAGACCCCTCACCCCAACCCTACCCCACCTACCATAAATGTTAAGCCAGTCTCCTCCCTCTGCTCTGTCAAGCCATTTTTGGACCTGCTTGAGAGTCTGCCCTAGTCTCCCCAGAAAGCCTCTTTATGTAAGAATTAAAACTCTTCCTATACTCTTTGTAGATGTGTGGCATCATCAGTCTTGACATCTGGACTAAATTATGGAGGGGAAAAATCCATGCCATCTTTGCTACATGACCACAATAGTACCTGGAATATTACATGTTTAATAGGTGGAAATTAGTGTTGTTTTTCTTTCCCTATTTAAAGTGATGGATATATGTAAACCTGACAGTTGTCATATTTATGCTCGGATACTAGAGAGACAAGGTATTAATCTAAGTGATATCCTTGATGCCAAAGATGTCAGAAACCTTTTGTGCCAATGGCAGATCCCTCATGTCATAGGATGCTAAGAACCCCCAATAAAGAACACTGAATGAAAACTAAGAGGATAAACATTTCCTGATTGAGGGAGAAAGTGGCACATACTAGGCATTCAATAAACAGTCTTTGAGTGAATGAAACATTTTTTGAGTGAATGGACCTAGTATATGGGATTTGAGAACTAATTAGATATGAGGAAGAGAAAAGGAACAAGTTAAAAATAATTCAGAACAACAAAGTGCTCCTGATGTGTTTCATCCAGGGGCACTTGGCAAAATTTGTGATTAAGAAAATGCTTTCAGAAAAAGTTTTGGCAGTGAGACACTCAGGAAAATCTATCAATACATAGCAAGACTGGTCCTTTTTAAGATACTGTGGAGAAATAATGCCAAAAAGATTAAAATCAGTGCAGAAACCAAGGAACCATTTTTTTGTATATCATATTGATCATTCCAAGTGGAACTGTTGGCTATCTCAGAAAAATTGTGCTTCTGAATTGCTTTTGCCTCTAACTCTGGACCTCTGTTCCTAAAGGATTGTTTCCTAAAGGAAAACATTCAACCAGAAAATTTTAGCACATCAGAATCTCTCTGAAGATTAAGAAGTCTGTGTAGGGCTGAATGTCTAAATTGAAAAGTTTTTGCTGTCACATTCAGGTATAAATGAAATAGTCCTTCCTTTCTGTCTGAAGTTCACCTATGTCAACTTTTCTCTCAGAAATGAAATAAAATTAAAGCCCATGACACTGAGTGTCAGTCATGGAGGGACATGTCCCCAAGTTGGCCTCTGCTAAAGTGTTTTCAGAGACACCTGTCTCACACCAAGTCTCCACTGTACTTCTTCTCTACTCATTTTCACATAATCCAGAAGCCATATTTCAGATGGACAGTTCCCACTGGGCTAACCTCATTAGGCCTGGCCACCTCTGTAACTGCTGGAGAAGTCTCTTACTTGAATGATTAGTCCCCCTCTCCCGACTGTGTGGGTTGATTTTCTCCCCATCTGGGGTTGCTTGGAACAAAAATAACTACCTCAAATCTTTGTCACTAAAGCAAGAGGAGGTAGCATTAGATTTCTCAGAACAGGATGTCATTACAGGTTTTCCTTGTTAGCTACTGATAAGACCTTTGAGTTGTCCTCCCTCTGCTGACCTTGCTACACAGTCTTCCCATGTCTGGCATTTGACCTTCAGAGTGCCACCAGAAAAAGGACTCAGAGTCCAGCAACTTAATAATTACAGAACACAAGGATCTGAGCCCCAGAGTTTAGCAACTCTATGGCTTCCTTTTGTGCAGCTCTGCTTCTGCATAACTAAGGGAAGGCCTTTCAAAATGGTGGTCAACCTTCTTAGCTGTTGGTTGATCTGAATATGTAAACCTCATCCTTCAAATCCAACAAAAAGTCAGCTATTGGCTGGACCTCCAGTGCCGTGGAAAGGCCAGGTTTGACTGCTGCTTTTGGAAGCCTCAACCCATAACATCACACTTAGATTTGGTCAAGTAAGGAAATGCAGGAAATCTGACTTCATGGCTTTGATTCTTGATTCTTCTTTGTAATCAAGGTAATTTTTCTGCTTAAAGAGCTATTTTATTAGAGTAATGGGCAAGGTGGACGTGCCTTACTTCATGCTTTCAAACTTTCATGGCCACTTTCACTATTTTGGCTGTGTGCCATTTGTTTTATGATTTGCTTAACATTGTTCTTTAAGTCAGCTCATTCTTAACTTATTTTTTTAATCTTAAGCAATAATATCAAAGAGCTAATGAGTTTGATTTGTTAGTTATATATCTCTTTTCATAATATACATTATGCTAAATCCCCATTCAAGTATTTTTCAAGTGTTCAACTTGGTACCGTTTAGAATAATCTTATACACCATATGTAACAGTCAGGATTCAGGCAGGACAACAGAAACTGCACAAGTTCATCTTAGAATTTTTTAGACATTATGGGAGAACTAAAAATGCAAAAAGGGAACGCTTTGGTTAACACAGAAATAGTAACAGTTTGAAGCAGTTACTGAAGGGACAGAGGGAAGAGTAAGGGGTTATTAGAACCTAGAAGAACACTGCTACTCTAACAACCTGTCCCTGCTAAGGTATTGCTGGAGTGATGGTACCCAAAAGAGCAAGCAAATAAGAGGACAGCATCCCTTCTTCCTCCTTCTTCCTTCCAGTCTCCCTATTCATGGAGCATCAAGCAGGCAAAGGAGAAATGTGGTTTACAGTTCTCTAGCCCCAGCATCACAGAGTAGTCTAGAAGGATGCGTTAGTTGAGAGACAATATCCTGGCCACCAGCCCATCTCACTTGGCAGAATGCAATAATCCCCCCTTATCTGTGGTTTCAGTTACCAGTCGTCCAGAAGCAGACAATCTTCCTTCTGATGAATCATCAGGTAAATACAGCCTAACCTTATGTCACAATGCCTACTTCTTTCACCTCACTTCATCTCATCACATGAGCATTTTGTCATCTTGCATTATCATAGAAAGAATGGTGAGGGCGCTTGGGTGGCTCAGGGGGTTAAAGCCTCTGCTTTCGGCTCAGGTCATGATCTCAGGGTCCTGGAATCAAGACCCGCATTGGGTTCTCTGCTCAGCAGGGAGCCTGCTTCCTCCTCTCTCTCTGCCTGCCTCTATGTCTACTTGTGATCTCTCTCTGTCAAATAAATAGATAAAATCTTAAAAAAAAAAAAAGAATGGTGAGTACATACCATAAGGTATTTTAAGAGAGACCACATTCACATAACTTTAATTACAGTGTATTGTTCTACTTGTTCTATTATTATATATTATTGCTGATCTCTTACTGTGCCTGATTTATAAATTAAACTTTATCATTGGTAGATAATGACAAGAAGAAACGCAGCATATATGGTGTTTGGTACTATCTGTGGGTTTAGGCGTCCACTGAGGGTCTTGGAACATGCACCCCACACAGAAGGGGGATTACTGTACTACCATAAAAGATGCTCAGAAGAGAAATGCTTGTATGTTGTAAAAGAGGTTGGAACAGGCTTTCCAGACCCCCTCAAGGCCCAACAAACAAATTATAATTTAGACAAGTCTGGGATTCTTCGCAGCTCAGCTTGTGGGGAGGGTATTAGCTTCACAACTCCAAACAAGCTAAGCTGTCTGTACAAACACCCTCCACAGCACCTCGCTGGGAAGCCTGGAGGTGCTGAAAACATAAAGCTTTCAGTTCTTGTTTCCAGCCATGGACGCTGAGCTGGCAGATGGGCTCTATCCAGTCCCAGGAAAGGATAGCACAGACCTTGCATCCAAAGAGATCACAACCAAGATGGTAAGGCAGAAACTCTCAAAAGTTTCCAGCACAGTGCCGAACGAATCACCTTGGTCATGAGCCCCATTGTTACTAGTTGCTACTTAAAAATCTCCTGTGCCTTCCAATCAAACAAATTCCTTATTTGGTGGCAAAAATGCCCTCAGTTGTTCAACCCTCCTTAACCCTCACTCTTTGCAATGTGACTTCATAGCTCCTCGGATCATGAGCTGGGGTCTGTTTCCTCATCCCGTGGGCTGGCTGTGATGACCTTCTTTGGCCAACAGGACATGGCAGAAATGATGGAGTGCCAGTTCTGAATAAGCCAAGGGGTCGTGCAGCTTCCACTTTCCCTTAGAGCCTTGTTTAGAGCCTTGTCATGTGATGCCTGAGCTAGCCTAAGGGAGGGGGAGGGACCACGTGGAGGAAAGTCAAGTTTCCCCAGACAGCAGCCAACCTCCCCACAGAAGCAGAGGCACCTGCGGAGTCATAGCTGAATACAGATGCAAAAGGGAGCTCGGTCTAGATCACAAAACCACTCCGCTGAGTCCAGCCTAAACTGCACAACATGCTGAATCATGGACCAATAAATTACTGTCATTTTAAGCCACTACATTTTGGAGAAGTTTGATAGGCAGCAGGAGCTAACTGCTACACAAGGCCGATGAGGCTCTAAGAGAACTTTCCTGGAGAGAGAACTCTCTCTCCAGTCACATATTTCATTTCTCTCCCCTTCATTCATTGTTCTAATCCCTCCACATAGACCACTCTTTCCCCTCCCTCACCTGCCAGACAACTCCATCCAACAGATTTATTTTTTAGTCTCATTTAAATAGGACTTTGTCCAAGACCTCCCTCAATCTCTAACATAAATTAGATGCCTATCCCATACTTTCCCATAAAATACCTTTTCCTTCAGGGAATGTATCAGAATTTATAATTATATATCTAACTGTAAGGCCTTTGATTAATGTCTGCTTCCTCCAGTCTCCTGGAAGCTCCATGATGACCTCTCCATATCCAGCACCCAGGCAGTGTTTGGCCCATAGCAGATGCCCCATTCATTATCTATTTAATGACTGAATGGCTTCCAAGTTAAATAACTGAGCATTCTGGATACCAGACTATTTTTTTAAGAATTTATTTATTTATTTATTTATTTACTTACTTATTTATTTTTATTTAAGAGAGAGAGAGAACATGGGAGCAGGGGGAGGAGCAGAGAGAGAGAGAGACAAGCAGAATCCACAAGAATCAGGTGCTCAACCAACTGACCTACCCAGGTGCCCCTGCAGATTCTTGAAGAAAAGAAGACTATTTGAAGGCTCAAAGAAGAAAGTGATGCCACCTCCTTTTCTTCACTATTTTGTCTCTTCCTGGCACTAGTTCAGAATGCTTGGAACAGATGCAACTGATTCCAAATGCAGAATTATTGCCTTTCTTGGACCATGATTCTTCCAGGCTCTGAATCCGTGTAGCAGAGATAGCTAATTATCCCTCAACATCTATCCTGCCTCCTTCCTTTTATCCTCTCCTCATTGTTTTAACAGGGAAACTCGAGGTTTTTCCTGCTAGAATCTCACTTCTCAGCAACTAGAGATGGCCATGGGACAAAATTCTCACCAAGGGCATGTGAGTGCATCTACACCTTTATCACTTTTCTTACAAGGAAATTGCTGGTCTGGGGCACCAGGGTGGCCCAGTTGGTTAAGCATCTGCCTTTGGTTCAGGTCATGATTCCTGGATTGAGCCTTATGTGCAGCTCCCTGCTCAGTGGAGAGTCTTGCTTCTCCTCCCTCTGCTCCTCTCCACGCCCATGCTCTCTCGTGCTCTCTCTCAAGTAAATAAATAAAATCTTTTTTTTTATTTTTTAAGATTTTATTTATTAATTTGATAGAGAGAAACACAGTGAGAGAGGGAACACAAGCAGGGGGAGTGAGAGAGGGGAAGCAGGCTTCCTGCAGAGCAGGGAGCACTACATGGGGCTCAATCCCAGGACCTTGGGATCATGACCTGAGCCGAAGGCAGATGCTTAACAACTGAGCAACCCAGGTGCCCCTATAAATAAAATCTTTAAAAAAAAAAAAAAAAAAAGAAATTGCTGGTCCTCAACTTTCTGTCTTTCACACACCCTATGAGCTGGAACAAGCTGGTAAGCAAGCGCCAACCACAAGAATAAAGGTGAAACTACAGGGGATGGCAAAGGAATAAGATAGAAGGAACCTGAGACTCTGGATGAGTTTATGGAACCAAGCTGGCTACCCAACCTTGGGCCAAACTTAGACTGGAACACAGGAAAGAAAGAAGTGTTTATCACGTCTCTGAAGCACTGCATTTTAGAACTTCTTTGTTAAAGCAGCCAGCCTTAGTTTAACCAATATACCTCCCCAAGTCTCCCTGTTCTTGGGGAATCAGGACCGGAAAATGGATGTGGAATCAACACCACCAGCCTTGGTCTATGAGCAGAGTTCAGAATCTTACAGTGTTCCTTCATATTTCCCGACCTAGCTTCTGTCATCAGGCAGAGCAAATTCCCACTGGCCCTTCCTTATGCCTCATAACTTTTGCATTAGAAATGAGAGCTTAGCTTCCACTGCTGAGTCCTCCTAAGACTCATTCAGGAAAGCAGGACACATAGTCTCGCTAGCACAATACTTTATATCGCCAAGGCTGACACCTTGACTAATGGTAGGAACTAAAATACTCTAATCAACTCATGACAACTCACACAACAAAATTCTTGAACTCAATATACATTTTTAGTTAAGACATACTTAATGTCTTAACCTAAATGGATTCAGTACTCTGGAAATTCCATATACAGAGGGACACTTGCTCTCCTGACCTTTAAGAAAATCCCCTTACACCAATGTGCAGGACTTTTCACTCCTATCAGAGTTTCCTTAACTACACAGGAAAGAGAATTTGTATCCAAAGATGTCTGGATTTAACATAAAGTAGCCCTCCCACAACTAAGGGGTTTTCTTTAAAGTATTGTACTTTGGGCACCTGGGTGGCTCAGTGGGTTAAAGCCTCTGCCTTCGGCTTAGGTCATGATCTCAGGGTCCTGGGATCGAGGCCTGCATCAGGCTCTCTGCTCAGCAGGGAGCCTGCTTCCTCCTCTCTCTCTCTGCCTGCCTTTCTGCCAACTTGTGATCTCCCTCTGTGAAATAAATAAATAAAATATTTTTTAAAAATGAAATATTGCATTTTATCTTTATTTATTTTTATTTTTTATTTTTTTCTCACAACCCAAAGATCAAGAGTCACATGCTCTACTGACTGAGCTGCCCAGGGACCCAAATGCTCCACTTATTTTTAATAGGAAACAATGTTTTCATTTGCTTGCCATCATTTTTAAGCAGTTGAAAATATGTTCAACCTCATCATAATAAAAAGAAAAGGAAAGTAAAACTACAAATTAGGAGGGATGCTTGGGTCAGTTAAATATCTGTCTTGGGTTCGGATCACGATCCCAGAGTCCTGGAATCAAGCCTCAAGTCAGACTCCCTGCTCAGCGGAGAGTTTGCTTCTCCCCCTCCCTCTGCCACTTCCCCTGCTCCTTCTGTCTCTCTCAAATAAATGATTTTTTAAAAGATTTTGTTTTTTATTTATTTGACAGAGAGAAACACAGCCAGAGAGGGAACACAAACAGCAGGAGTGGGAGAGGGAGAAGCAGGCTTCCCGTCAAGCAGGGCTCGATCCCAGGACTCCGGGATCATGACCTGAGATGAAGGCAGAGGCTTAATCACTAAGCCATCCAGGTGCCCCTCAAATAAATAATTTTTTTAAAAAAACCTACAAAATAAGCAGTAAAGTTTAAATGCAAAATATAAATTGATCCACCATTCAACCTCTGGGAATCTCCTTTCCAGATACTCTTGCACCTTTGTGTAAAGACATCAGTGCCCAGATGTGCCTCCAGCCCACCTGTGACAGCAAGACTGGAAGAAACCTGAGTGTCATTCAGAAGATGGGACCCATGAGATGCAGTCTGTGGGTATGTGTTGGGTGGGTTCTCTGAGAAGCAGATGTCAAGACAGAGTGCAAAATGTATTATCAGGGAGTAACAGCTGTGAAGAAAAAGGAGAGGAAATAAACTTGGGGGGTGCCAGGAGAGCACAATTTAGGGCTAATAAAGTCTCCATGGGCCCAGAGTGAAGCAAAGAACAGTTGTTAGGGAATTAGCCAGGCCCACCATGGTGTCACTAGTACCACCACCTTTTGCCCAGCCATGGGCTGGGGGTTGTCTTGAAAAGAACATGACTCCAACTCAACAGGTGAGAGGGGACTCTGAAAAAGCTGTGTACTTCCCACTCCTCAGCGGGCATCAAGCCCTTTTTTATTTTTTAAAGATTTTTTTTTAAAGTCATCTCTACACCAACATGGGGCTTAAATTCACAACCTCGAGATCAAGAGTCGAAGACTCCATTGACTAAGCCAGCCAGATGTCCCAAGAGCCCCTTTCTAATGGGGCATCAAAGCAGCTCATTCCTAGGTGTGACGTAAGAGTCACCCATACCATAAAGGTGAAAGAAATAAACCTATATTTCTCAGCATGGAACAGTCTCCAGGATATATGTTAAATGAAAAAATAAAGTGCAAAAAAGAGCACAGTGTTTTGGTACTAGATAGAGGTACTGGTTGTGAAACAATGCAAATGTACTAAATGCCACTGAATTGTACATTTAAAAATTTTTTTTTAAGATTTTATTTATTTGACAGCGAGAAACACAGCGAGAGAGGGAATACAAGCAGGGGGAGTGAGAGAGGGAGAAGCAGGCTTCCCGCCGAGCAGGGAGCCTGATGTGGGGCTCGATCCCGGGTCTCCAGGATCATGACCTGAGCCGAAGGCAGTCGCTTAACCAACTGAGCCACCCAAGCGCCATTTTAAATTTTTAAAAAAGATTTTATATATTTATTTTAGAGCGAGAGAGCATGCATGAGAGTGAGAGCAGTGGGAGGGGCAGAGGGAGAGGCCAAGGAGAGAATCCCAAGCAGACCCTGCACTGAGCACAGAGCTAATGTGGGACTCAATGCCATGACTCTGAGATCATGACCTGAGCCAAAACCAAGAGTCATGTGCTTAACTGACTGAGCTACCCATGTGCCCCTGAAATGTTCATTTTTAATGGCTAGCTTTGTTATATGAATTTCACCCCGGTTTTTTAAAGAAAGGACATAACAAGCTACCATTGTGTTAATAAGCAAGGAAATGTGTTTACATGCACACACAGAAAGGTGTGGAAAATTGCTGGAAGGAGCCACAAAATGCTGGTGCTGTGGCTGACACTGAGGACAGAGACTTTATTTTCACTGAACACTCTTGATACTGTGGAAATGTTTACCACCTGCATGTGATTACAGCACCTCTAAAATGAACATCATCAAAGATGTTGTTTAATTTTTCTGATGAGGGCCCCTGGGTGGCATAGTCAGTTAAGCATCTGACTCTTGGTTTCAGCTCAGGTCATGATCCCAGCGCCCTGGGATCAAGCCCCATGTCAGGCTCCATGCTCAGTGTGGAGTCTGCTTGAGATTCTCTCTCTCTGTCCCTCACACTCATGCTCTTTCTCTTTCTAAAATAATTACACAAAATCCTTTTTTAAAAATTATGATGAATGAATTACTTGCCATCAGGAAAAACAAATGAAAAATTCCCTGCCAGATTACTATTAACAAGAAACTGATATTGATCTTTCCATTTCAGAAAATTCAACCTCAGTTGAGGTACACAGACATTACATTATCAGGTTCGGTTCTGTCCTCTCTCTCAGGGACAGAGTACTTCAGGAACATAGACAGACACAGTAAATTTCCGGAACCACATGGTGAATATCGATACTTGCTGGAAAAGGAGAACAATTACATCTTACTGAAAATTCCTTCCCCAGCTGCTATACCATGCAACATTGAGCAAATTAGCCTGGCTTCATAGACTTCATTATTTTAAAGTTGGCAAAATGGCCAAGTCACTGACGTTTCCCCTTTCATCAAAATGTAAAGGGCTGGCTGCCTCTGGGTCTCTCCACTGATTCCCCAGCACATCATTTGAACCCATTTGATGGTGTCACTCAGTAAGGGCACATTTTTCAACTTGGCTGCTTCTTCTTGACCCAATATAATTTCAACCATTTCTACAGCTCCAGGACCAGGTTTCCTGTTATTACCTGTACCTTTCACAGTGATTCTAAGCTGACCTTGGATGAAGAGACAAACAATTTTTTATCTGTTTGCTTGATTGTACTTCTCATGTATTGCTCCAAGCCAAGACTTCTCTTTTGAGTTGCAAAACACACTAGCACTTTGCCTCCAAAGTCACACAAGTGGTTTTCCAATGCCTCTGCAAGTGTTTTGTTTCTTGCAATCAGTGCTCGGATTTTTCTCGATGGAGAGACATATGGTTGGGCCCATTTTAGCAACTCCATAATAAAACGAATTACAAAAATAAGCATCTAAGAATATCCTATGCTTTTAAGATTGACACCATGGCTCACTCATCAATTGCTAGTTGTGGCTGGCGTGCATGCAGCATCTTTGTGGTCAAGTTCACTGTGGCAAACTCAGAAGCAATGCCTTATCAGAGCTCAGGGACTTTTGGGTTGTATGGGATCCATTCACTAGGTGGTACATGTCACAGATTCCAAACTTTTGCTTCAAATTCTTAAACCTTCTAGCTGGAAATACAACTTTAAACTTACCACTCTTTAAGAAAGTAAATGAAAACTGACATGAAAATTCCCCAAATCAGAATTGTCAGCAGTCTTAGAGGTATTATTTTATTCATTCACTGATTCATCTGTTTGTTTATTCATTCAGCAAGTCTTCATTGAGTGCTGATTTACATGTTAGGCACTGTGTGGGGCTCTGGAAATACAGGAATGAGCCATAAGAACAAGTTCCTGACAATATAGAGCTTATGATCCAACAGGAGAGAGATATGTGAGATAAATCATCAAGCAAACACATAATTATATATTCTGAAAAGTATCCTGAAGAAAAATGGGCTACTCTAAATGAATATAGGAGACCTACTTTGATTTGGAGAGGCAGAGAAGAGACCTTTAAGGCAAGACCTTGTCTTGGTCTGTTTGACTGACAATAACAGAATGTCACAAGCTGGGTGACTTACAAGCAACAGAAATTTATGACTCACAGTTCTGGAAGCTAGAAGCCCAAGATCAGGGTGCCAGCAGGGTCATGTTCTGGTGAAGATCTTCTTCCAGATTAGACTTCCAGTTGTGTCATCACAAGGCAAAGAGGAGGAGAGGAAGCATGTTCTCTCCTCATGACCTCATCAGATTCTTACCACCTCCTAAGGGCCCCCTCTCCACATACCATCACATTGGAAAGTAGGGTTTCAACATATGGATTTAGGGGAGAGATACATCCAGGCCATAACAGAGAACTAATTTCATAGGTGCAAAGTGGAAGGGAAAGTGTTTTAAGCTGAGAAAACAACACAAGTGAACTCTGGGAAGGAAGAAGAGGATGTAGTCAAGGAAATGAAGGAAGGTCAACATGGCAGGGGCATCATGACTAAGGAGGGTGAAGAAGATAATCCTGGAGAGGGTGGGGGGGAACCAGACTGTGCTGGGAAGGTGGGCCACAACAGTAACTTTAGGGAATCCTTTGAAGATTGTAATGAAAGGACTCACTTTAGTAGACATGCATTTGTTTGTGGTTTCTCTGGCTTTTGTTGAAAGAAAGGACAAGACAGGAGGCAAAGAAGAATGAGGGAGTGCAGTTGAGGTATGACAGTAGCCTGGAGTGATGACAAGGGGATGGGAAGAAGTGGATGAATAAGAGGCCTGTCTTGAAGGTAGAACAGACAACATTTGAAAAGAGTGACCGTTCAGAGCAGAGGGAGAGAGGGAGAGTGTCAAGAATGTCAGTAGAACAGCTAACCATTCCCCGTGTTCAAAACCCAGTCTCAGGGGCGCCTGGGTGGCTCAGTTGGTTATGCAACTGACCTTGGCTCAGGTCATGATCCCGGAGACCGGGGATCGAGCCTCACATTGGGCTCTCTGCTCGGCGGGAAGCCTGCTTCTCCCTCTCTCACTCCCCTTGCTTCTGTTCCCTCTCTAACTGTATTTCTGTCTGTCAAATAAATAAATAAAATCTTAAAAAAAAAACAAAACCAGTCTCCTCTGACCATCTCCAATGTCATATCCAGGACTCAATGTCCTCCTCTATGAAACAGGAACACTGCTACTTACCTTTTCAGGTGGTTGTACCAATTGAAAGGGTCAACGCATGGAAAGCATCAATGAGCAATGCTCAAAATGGCCCTCTTATGATTACACCCTTTGTGTTCCGTGTCTTCATTTTTGCCCTTGGCGATATTGCTATTCTTTGAGTGGACCAGATTTTGTCCTCTCTTTGCCCATCCACTCACCTCCATCTAAAGTTCCTTCCTCTTCCTTTTGTGCAAAACTAAGGTTACCCCTTCTCAGTCCAAACTTCCCTGTTATCAACATTCACATACACAGCAATTTCTTCTGCAATGCTAAGCAAGGAGCTGGAGTTTATTCCACTATCCACAGGTCCTTTACATATAAGGGTGCATTTAACAGCCCCCCAGCTTTTATTATTTTACAGGGCAACAGAGTCAGTGAGACATGGTTTTCCTGGGCTCCAACATGGGTGCTAGTGTCTTTGCTCCAACAGACAGAGAAAAAAATGCCTTCCAACTAGGTTTTGTGGATGTGCTTATTGCCCATACAGATGGTTTTCAAGGAAGCATAGCTATGATGAGGAAACATGTTGGTGCCCTCACAAAAAGGTGACGTCATCATGGAAACTTCTAAAGTAGAAGTGGCTGGTTGTTTTCATAGAAACTAATTACAACTTCGTGGGCCAGGATTTCCAAACTTTGTGGTAGGTGTGTCTAGATAATGCCCCAACTAAATCAATTAAGGATTTAATAAAAAAATGAAGCTTAAAAATCAACTGGACTAGTATCGTTCCAACATCAATATCCTGGTTTTAACAATGTAATAGGGTTATGCAAATATCACTGGGGGAAGATGGGTGATGGGTGTACAGAAAATCTTGTGCATCTTACACTATATCAAACAAAGGTTATAATTTTTAAAATCAAATGCAACTCAAAAAGTTAATTATGGCAATCAGATTTGAAATGCTCTATGATTGTACTTCTACATGCTTTAAGGAAGAAAAAAATGCTTCATGAGTCATCAAAGCTCCAAAAGCAGAATGTAAGTCATGTGAAAAGCCAGGTAGATACAACACTATAAAAATACCTCCTCTGAGGGGCTGCTGGGTGGCTCAGTTGGTTAAGCATGTGCCTTCGGCTCAGGTCATGATCCCAGAGTCTTGTGTCCAAGTCCCACATCAGGCTCCCTGCTCAGTGGGAGTCTGTTTCTCCCTCTCCCTCTGCCTGCCACTCCCCCTGCTTGTGGGCGAGTGCTCACTCTCTCTCTCTCTGTCAAATAAATGCAATCACTCTTTTAAAAACTTTAATTTAATTTAAAAAAAACTTCCATTGCCAGAGTCTGAGTTTCCAGCCAGTTATCCCAGAAGCCTGAGTGATAGTTGTATTCCCCAGCTCCCATGACAAGGTGATGCCCTGCCCTGGTTGGTGTGTGTGTGGGGGGAGTGCTCTCAGGTCCCCAGGACAAAGACCTTCCACCAAGCCAGCCAGCCCTAGGGCCCTCCCCACTTTTCTTAGCCTAAATCCTGAGAAGTTCACTGGGCCAAAAAAGGTCAACCATACATACATTCCCCATAAGCCTTGGCACCAGTCCTCAAATATGTCGGATAAGCTCATGTGCTGCACAGAGAAGAACAATGGTAGCTAACATAGACTGGATACTTCCAAGCCCTTTGCAACCATTATCTTAATTTTTGTAACACAACCAGAAGTTAGATAAAATAATCCACCATTAAGACAGCAATTCTAAACCAGTAACTCTTCCATGTAGCAATTAGGGCTTGTCTCCTGTCTCCACTTTCATTTCTAACCCTTCTAGAAAAACTCTACCTTCCTCTGAGGTTGAAGAATTTATAAGTGAAAAATCACCCCATTTTTCTCAAGAGTGGGGAGGGGAGCAATCACAGCTGCTGTCAACCAAGAGTGTGAAAAATAAGCTTAACCAAACCTGAGATGAATTTCATAATGCCTCTGAAAGTTGTATAAATCAAATAGCATTTGTCCATCTCTCTACTCTTCAAAATTATCATGCACGCACTTGAAGTTTAAGCAAAGAAATCCATTAAACAAACCTAAAATCAGGAAACCCAGATTTAGAGCTGTATCACCTTGCTCTTATGAATGTCCAATTCAGAATACCACTTTGTCTTCAAAGAGCCCTGAAGGTTCTCATCTTTGTTATCTTTCTGTTCTGTTAGCAGAAAGATTACATCTTTAAAAAGAAAGGAAAAAAAGCATTATTCTGAGAGCTAAAACAGAAAGGTCTTTGAACTATTGAGAGATAAATCAACTCATAGTTACCAATAAACCAAAAAAGAAAAAAAAGAGATTATTTCAAACCAAGTAGGTCCCTCTTCCATATATTCAAATGTTAATTTCCAAATCAGCCTTAGACTATCCACATAGACATTCACATTCTGCTGAAATGTCATACAAGCCCCCATTCAATCAGTTAAACAATTTAGTTCTTTCTCTAAGGAAGGAGCCAGGTTGTCCGATGAGCAAACCTCAGGTAAAGCTTCTAGACCCTGATTCAGGTAGATATTATCAGTCACATAGAACATCTTTCACCTGGATGGCATTCCTTATGATTCATAGATAAATGTACCTTGACTTCATTTAAATTTTAAAATGCTTCTCTCAGCTGTCTCAGTTGCTGAGTTTTGTAATGAGGAGAAATAGCGGGTACCCTCAGGGCCTCCAAGCACAGCTGGGCTGTGTTTGCACTGTACAAAGGCTCTTGGCCAAGGTGATGAGTGGGGACAAAAGTCCAGTCTCCCTTCTGATCACTAGTTAAGCCATATGGCCTGGTCCAAAGGGCTTCAAAGGGAGGAATTCCTTTTGGTAATCCTCCCCTTCCCCAGAGAAAGCACTGTTTAAAATTCACTGGCTTAAAAAATTTTTAAAAATAAAGTAAAATAAAACTCACCAGTTTATAAATAAGTGGAACTTTTTGTAATCCACCTGCAAGAACTATAGGTGCCAGTTGTGGCCCTAGACATCACCTACCTACAGGCCAGCCCCTTAAGATGATCTACATTTTACTTTTAGGTAGAACTGGTTTTTTGCCCACAGACTTCCTGAGCTCTAGCCCTTCCCTACTCTTATCTCTCAGCCTTCATGCTTATTTTAAACTTTGGACTGCCAAGTATCAGACCCATTCTTTCTGATTCTTATTTTACCTAGAAATTCAAGTACAGATGTTCCCTGGAATACTCAACCCTTGACATGTATAGACTGTTTGGTAAACTGCATAATATAATTTCAGGGATAAAGAAAATGTTGCATTACCAACAAATACAGAAAACAGTCTGGTGCCTAGAAGAACAGGAAAGAACTCAGTATAAGTAAACTGAATGTTGGCTTACTCAAAACCAGATAGGGCCTGGCTAACCCAGCAACTCTACAAAATTTATGGTTTTTGTACATGCCTTCTTTTTCAATACTTGTCATTGAAATACAACTTGCACACCATAGAATTTACCCATGTAAAGGAAACAAGTCCACTCCTCTAGTACATTCACAGAGTTGTGCAACTATCACCACAATCAAGTTTAGCACATTTCCATCACCTCAAAAATAAACAAAACCCCCATTAATAGTAGTCACTCCCCATCCCACCCTCCCCCAAGTATTGACAATCACTAGTCTACTTCCTATCTCTATAGATTCTAGACCTCTCATATAGATGGGTGCATACAATAGGTGGTCTTCTGCGACAGCTTCTTTCATTCAATGTTGTGTTTTCAAGGTTCATACATGCCATAGCAGGTGTTCTTACTTCATTCCACCATATGGATAGACCCTCATTTTGTTTGTCCATTCTTCGGTCGGCAGACATTTGTGCTGTTTCCACCTGATCTGACTTACCTTTTGAAAGGCTCGTTCCAATTATTGTGTTGAAAATGGAATAGAATGGCACATCTGAAATAGCGAGAAACAGCGAGGACGTTCTGGCGATGATCTGGGTGAGAGTGGTTGGTGGCTCGTGCTTGGGTAAAGTCACAAATGGCCACCTTCTGATGTTTTTTCCACATAACCTGTTTCTGAAGCTTTCCCTGCTTCTTCTTCTTTTTTTTTAAACCATCATTACAGTTACTTCATTGTATTTTTGCCTACTTCTTGGATCACATGTCTAACACCTTGACATAAACACCTACGTTTATCTTTCTTGCTGGGTGTGTGTTAGGCGTTTGAAAAAGTCTCAGCTCCCACAGGGTTTGCCTGAATGAAGCAAGTGAATCAAATCTGCAAAAGGAGAACTCCCCGGTGTCTCTACAGTTTCAATGTAAAGATTTCATGGTCCTAGCCTCTAAAATTATTTCATCAAGTTCAATGGATATGTGTTCTTTAATTCTTGGCTGGCACAATTTTTTTTTTCCTGACAATGTTGCTAATGATATTTCTATAGCAGACTTCTTGTCGAACATACTAGTTGAAAAGTCAAAAAGCATTGTTTGAAAAGCTTTTCTCTGATGGAATACACTCCTTCAAACAGGACATGATAACTTGATTTGAACAGTGTTGCTGGGCATTTTCCTGGTTAGATTAAATTTTTGCATGCATTTTTCAATGGCTTTCAGCTGTTGAGTAGCAATACATGTAAGAGCTGAAAGTCTTATGTAGTAGATATTCCATAGATCTGAAAGCAGCACAATTCCCTGAGAAAGTTGGTCTGTGAAAACAGAGAGGACTCTATTCTGCGGGGCACCTGGAGGAATTTGTCAACAAGTTCAGGAGCAGAAGTCTGAAAGAGTGAGAATTCTCTGCAAGTCACGTATGAGGTACACATCTGCAAGTCAAGTATGAGGTACACATCTTCATGACATCAATAACAAGTTTGATCAGATAAAAAAGGGCAGCACTAATTGACCTTCTATGCTGGAAGTAGACAGCCATCTCAAATTAAAGGGATGCTGGAGAACCTTCTCCAGGATTCCCCTTGCAGTCTTTGGATGGTGCATTCTTTGATACTGGATGTTGTAATGGACGAGTCAGGTCCCAGCAGGAAATGGATGGCACACTCAGATGGGGCTACTGAGAACAGTTGAATAAAGAAATTATTACAGAGGTGAGGGTAAGGTTAAAGGAAAACAAGAGATGTGAAGTATCTTGGAATTGTCAACAGTAGGAGCCCTTACCACCCATGTCTAAAGGGAAAGGGGAGAGAAAGGTTTCTGGACCCCAGGAAACAGTAGTTATAAGAAAGAGCTGCTTCCTTCAAGGAGGAGCACAGCCACTGCTCATCCTCAGGGTGGTGGGAAGGAAGCTGGGACCCTCCAAGGGCCTGTGATCAGGGCCCCAGAGTAGGTGGAATTG
Source organism: Spilogale gracilis (assembly GCA_004023965.1). Taxonomy (NCBI): domain Eukaryota; kingdom Metazoa; phylum Chordata; class Mammalia; order Carnivora; family Mephitidae; genus Spilogale; species Spilogale gracilis. The sequence continues at coordinate 134,700 of PITA01003590.1, forward strand.
AGAAGAATGGATAGCGGATCCAAAGATGAAAGCAGAAGGTATCCAATACATCAACAAAAAAGCCAGGCAGCTCTCCTGGGAATGAGCAGATATTGTAGGTTCTCAGAAGCTGGTATTCCAAGCAGCATGGAGAATCAAAACAGCTTTAAAATACAGGTTTTCCTCTGGAAGGTAGGTATGCCTGGCAGTATGCTTACTGCACCTACCCAGAGAGAATTTCCCAGAGCCTGGACAGAGGCACACACTGGAGGCACTGGAAGAAGTCATGACTGCCCAAAGGGCTTACTGGAAAGTACAGTGGACAGGCACTAGAGGGGAGATCTGTGAACACACCTCAAGGATGCCAGGAGAGTGTCAGGCCCTGGGGAGAAGTGGGGAGTCAGAACTTTAAGAGCATGTTTATGGGGATCAGTATTAGGGTCCAGTATCACTGCATATCATTTCCAAACTTCTGTTCTTTCATTTACATAGCTAAGTAATTGACAAGACCAGTGTGGGTGTCTGATTATGGGAACAGTCATGGACAATAAACCAACAGAGAAAAGCCCCCTGCATCTGTGCAAAGATCAGAAAGGCCTTCACAAGAAGTCTTAAGACAAGGTGCTGCAGGATGCCACTTAGAAAATGAGACTTGGTGGGGCACCTGGGGGGCTCAGTGGGTTAGGTGTTTTCTTTCAGCTCAAGTCTTGATCCTGGGGTCCTGGGGTCCTGGGATCCAGCCCCGCATCAGGGGGATCAGGGGGGTGTCTCTGCTCAGTGGGAATCTGCTTCTCCCTCTGCCTTTCCCTCTTCTCATGCTCTCTTTCTCAAACAAAAAAAAACTTAAAAAAAAAAAAAAAGAGAGAGAGACTTGGAAAGAGCATATGGTTGTGTGAGCAAACCCAGACAATTCAAGAGGGCTAAAGGCCCAGAATTCTTGCCCTGCACAATGCTAAATCAAGAGGAAGAAAAGCAGGAGTTGATACTGGCTGCCCTTGGGGGACAGGAGGCCTAGGCCTCATTGGACAAGCAGATCCGTATCCAGACTGGAGTCCCTGGAGTTAGTTGGCATGACTCAGTCCCTCTGAGGCCAAATTCCCAATAAGGAAGGCCCCTGGAGGGACGGAGGAGTAAGTCTTTCCTCTCGAATGAGAGTCATCTCCAGAACAGCTTAGGGCTCAAGGCAAAAACCTTAAATATTATTTTGCTATTTTATCATCTGTGTAAAGCAGTTTTCAAAAGTAGGGTCCCTATAACCCATCAGACCCTAAGGTGCATCTGAGCTGAATTTAAGGTAAAGCCTGGTGCTGTCTGGGGCCCGTGAAACCAGGATGTCCATACTCTACTTGTTATAGAGAAAATAGCACTTTGTGATCAGCTATACCTACAATAAATATCAACTTTCAAACGTCCAAAACTTAGAAAGAAAAACAAGAGAAGCCATTCCAACCAGCTGGTGGTATCAGAAAATCTAAACCAAATTTTTTCATGTAAATGAACGGGCCAGGGGCAGATCTGTATATATGGCTTTATCCAGGCCCCAAAAGCTTTTACCAGGACCTGGGCTTGCTCACACCATTTCTTAATTCCATTCCTTCATGGCTTCTCTTTTCTTGATTTCAAGATGGCTGGCCAGTCCATGCCCAGAAGGAAAGAGAGTCTCAGTCTTCTCTGTGTCTCTCTCTGTTCTTTCTCCATCCATTCCTGTCTCCCTATTTGTGTCTGTCTGGCTCTCTCTTTCCCCACCAACAATTAAATAAAAATCCAAGGCCTCGCTCTCACTGGCCCATTCCTGAATCAATGCCTGTGGCCTGTGGAATGGGATACACTGAAGGTTTAAGAGAATCAAAGCCCAGCCCTAGAGCTGAGGGTGGGATTAATCTGACCTAATCCATGTGGGGATGGCCCCAGAAGGAAGTTTCCCCCCAAAAAATTTAGTCTTGTGGGAAAGGAAAAATTGATGCTAAGTCATTATAAAGTGAAAAGTACTAAAGATTAACAAACATAACATGACTTCCTCTTCACAAGAAGTAAAAGATCCGCATGGGAGAAACTGAAAAGGAATAGGATGCCGACCCAGAGAAACTTTTTCCCAGCTGGGTTTGGTGCACATGGACAGGCTTTTCCTGGTCAAGCTTACATTCCAGACCTAGACTATTTCAAAGATGGCTGCCGGGGCGCCTGGGTGGCTCAGTTGGTTAAGCGACTGCCTTCGGCTCAGGTCATGATCCCGGAGACCCGGGATCGAGCCCCGCATCGGGCTCCCTGCTCTGCGGGAAGCCTGCTTCTCCCTCTCTCAGTCCCTCTGCTTGTGTTCCCTCTCTAGCTGTGTTTCTCTGTCAAATAAATAAATAAAATCTTTAAAAAAAAAAA